>PITB01007652.1:0-78897 GCA_004024585.1 Paradoxurus hermaphroditus | reverse complement strand
ACACACACACAACAGAACTACGAAGCCATGCAGGCCCATCCAAACACACTTGCAGACCGCCAGTCTGTCCCCTCTGAAAGGGAGGGGACAGTGACTGGATTCTGGGGAGCATGTTCGGAGGACCTCATCCTTCTCTGCCTCTCCCCAGGGAGGCTCTCCTGGCCTGCCTCTCATACAGCAGCACCAGCCAGAGGGGGAGGCTTGACCAACAAGCCAGGAAATTGGGCTCCCGTCACTTTAAGGGGGGAACCGGGAGGATGACCAAGAGGGACAGGGAACAGGTAAGTCAGGTATTCTACACGTTCCCAGTCATGAGGATGCGGGGAGGGTGGCGCACAGCCACAGGGCTCCCCCCATGACAGCACCAACTTGAGGGGGAAGTGTTCGGGACCTGTCTTGCTTCCTTCTTGGCCCGGCACAAGCAGAGCATGAAGGCAAGAGCAGATGTCACTCCTCAAGCCCTTACCTGCCGGGAGGTAAGGGTATCATTTCCCTCATCCGTGTGGCTCCCCTCTCTGCCTGCAATGTGTCTTTCCTCCTCCTCCCTCTCCCTCTAGGCTAATTCCTCTCCTTCCTGAAGAGTCTACCCTGGAATCAGCTTCTCCAAAGAGCTGTCCCCTACGCAGAGTCCCCTCGCCAGCCCCTGGGTCCACCAGCCCCGGCACGTCCCTCTCAGGGCACTCAACATTTGCCTGTCCAGATGGCCGCCTCACTGGCTGGGAGCTCCTGGAGGGGAGGATAGGCTCGTTCCCTCCCGTCATCCCCAGCAGCCAGCACGGATATCTTGAAACACAGGTCTGTGCAGACCTGAACAAAGCAATGTGTCATGGGGCAAGTATTTTCTGGGCACGGACTGAGGCCAGGCACCATGACAATAACACAGCAGACCCTGAGATGAGTCCATGCATCCGGGGGCCTCTGGGGATCACCATCTTTTGGGGGTGACCGATGCTTAAGAAGCCTCCAGCAGAGGGATTCCCCCCCATTATCCCCACTCACGGCCATGCTGCTGGCCTTTCTCCATGCAGCCCTCCCGCCCTTCCACACTTCTGCACTTGCCGCTTCTCCCTCCCACCGTCCTCTGCACAGACACCTGCTCAAAGCACAGCTTCTGGAAGAGCTGTCTCACCGCCCCGTACGAAAGTGCGCCCTCCTCATCAATTCTTTCCCTTTTCCCTCCTTTATTTGTCCTCTTGCCCAGCACTATCTGACTTAGCCTGTCTACTTAACTATCCTGTGTATGATCTGCTCTGCCCCTAAAATGTAACCCGAGAGAGCAGAGCCTCTGTCTGCTTTGTTCTCTGGTATTCCCGCTGCCTCGGACAGTGCCTGACGTACCAACGGGCACGACCAATGTTGGTAAGTGAATGAATTTAAGAAGGGGAAAGTAAGATCCTTCCCAACTGCACTGCACGAAGCCAAGGCCTCCGAGCCCCCCTGTGCCCGAGCGGCAGCTGGCACCCCTACCTCCGCCTCCTTTGCTATCAGTGAGCAGGACACCTGCAGAACTTGCCGCTTCTCACACCTCATCACGTTTCTGTGGCTCAGGTGCCACGAAGCAGGTCAAGAGCCTACCTGTGTAAAAGTAAGGGGATCTGATGAGGGGGTGCCAGGGGAGGGGATGTGGGGTGAGCCTCCTGAGTGCACAGCGGTAGACTGAGGGGTGGAGAGGGTCCCCCACGGAGGCATGTTTGGGGAGCCGTGGGTGTGTGAGCGAATGTGTCAGATCGGGGAGTGGAAGCGCGCGGGCCCGAGTGGGGGGGTGAGGGCTGAGGGAGTTCATAGGAATGCGTAAAAACAGGCGAGGGGGAGGGGAGGCGGGCATGTGCGTGCTGGCGTATGCACATCTGCACCCGCGTGCACTCGCATGTGTGCGGATGCAGGAGACGTGCGCTGGCCGGAGAAAGTGCAGGCGCTTCCTCTCCCAGGTGCGAACTCCAGCTGGAGGGGCAGAGAAGGGGACCGGGTGGGCACTGCTCTTGGGTCTTCAGCGAGAATTGCTCCCTCTGCTGCCTGTTGCCTGGCTTACATCGGATGATCCGGGAAGGCCGCAATGTAAGGGGAACCCAGGCCTCCTCCATAAACGGGCCGGAAGGCAGCTACACCGCAGCAACCAGACAATCAAAGTGGCCCCTGGAAAACACAAGCCGGCACCGAGCACGGGTGCCTCGGGGTCCCTGGGGATGGGGTCACCGGCGTCCCTCAGAAGGAGCCCAGGCTTCTGGTGATTTTGCACCATGGCTGAACATGTAGATCTGGATTCCCTGGAGACTCCGGAAGGCAAAGGAGGCATTACTGCAGCATTGGCGCTTTCTCATTAGCTGCACCTCTAATGAAAGTCCCAGCTTCTGGGAACGGCAAGCCTCGGAGGTACGGTGACCCGCTGGTCTTTCTGCTGAGCTAGGGCCCACGGGGCAAGAAGGCCTGTTCCCTGCCCACCCCATCCAGCAGGCTGTGAGACAAGAATACAAATACTTAAGGAGTGTTCTCAGCCTCTCCTCCTCACCCCTACATGCTCTGACTCCTGCCTACCTCGCCGGACACTTCTCCTCCCACCGTCCACCTTGCTCACTGGCTCCAAACACGGGCTTCCATCCATTCCTCACCCGACAACAGGGTACTGAGTGTCAGTACCTCCCAGGCACTCTTATGGGCACCAGGGACCCTGCAGTTGGGGAAGCAGACAAGACGCCACAGCAACAAAGTAAGGCATAAATACAAGGTATGTTGGATGGAGACAAGCTCTCTGGAAGAGATATAGCTGGGGAGGGAGGCAGGAAAGGGGGCCCTTAAACAGCAGTAGTGAGGGGAACTCTCCAGGAGCTGAGCTTGCTCCCTCCCCAGAGACTTTGCAGCTGCCATTCCACGTGCCTGAAGCACTGTTCCCCAGAGGTCCCCTACCCTTCCTTTTTCAGGCAGGTCCATCTCACTCCCCGTGAAAGCCACTTCCTTAGACACGTCATGCCCCTGCGTGGCCATCTGTGTAAAACAGATGCCCCTTCACACTCAAACCACTCACTACCCCTTCACCTGCTTCCTGTTTAAACCACTTATCTGAGGTTAAATCATGATCCACCTACTACGTTCCTGCCGTGCCCACTGGAATATAAGGTCCAAAAGGAGAGAAGATTTGGGTCTGGGTCACCATTCTATCCTCAGCACCTTGAATAGCTTTCCTTCGGGTTAAGCAAAGCCCTCCCCAGGTACCTTTCCCTAAGTCCTCTGGATGGGCTGGGTGGTAACACAGGAAGTCATCGACGCTAATGTGAACCTGTCATTTCTCTCTCAGGACTGCCTACCAATCTAAGATGTAGTGTCAATTTCAAGGGAGGGGACTGAGGAAAGAATGCTGAAAGCCCAGAACCGCTTTCCAGAGCACAGGCCAGAAGTGCTGGTACCCAGCTCCGCCCCAGCTCCTGGGGTCACCTCGCGTAAGCACCCGTTCCTTTGTGACCTGCGCTGAGAGGGAGTGTGCGGCCACCTGAGGCCTGGGATTCCAGCCAGAGGGACGGATCAATGGGGAAAGGACACAAATTTGGCGGCCTCCACGCTCTGCCATCAAGGACAACAGGTTTGCGCTCTGGTCTCCCAGATGGCTCTCCGCAGGACGGTGACAGAAACAAAGTGGGGAGAACCCAACAATGGCGAGAAGCCACGTGCCCTTGTGTTAATGCACCCTCGGTGAAGATCATCTCCCCGTTGCTAAGCACCGGCTGTACACACACGGTTACTATTAGAAAGTTAATCATGGAAAATGCTGAGGTTTCTTTCCCCAGCCCGGCATCTCTCCACTCCACGCTACAATTTCATCTTCCATATAATGTTACCGGACAGTGCCGTTGGCTCCGTCCACTCCCTTGTCCCAGGCCTCTGTGACCTTTCCGTTCCCTTGAAGCGGCACGCCACGTCAGCCCTGCAGAGCTCTCAGACACGCCGGCCTTGGCCTGTGCCTGGCTCGGACAGCACGCGGACATTTTCCATGCGGCTGCACCCGCCAGCGCAACGCTCGGGGGAGATTAAGAAAACTTGCTCCATCACCCGAGTTGCCTTAGGAAAGGGGAAAACATCACTCGCCCCACCTGGGCTGCTGACGCTCTCCATACGCTATCTCTGCCCGGAGATCAGAGGCCGGAGCAAGAGCCGTGTCTCCGATCCCTGTTTCGCAAAGCAAGGACTGTTTCCCCGGCCCACGCTTTCTAAACGCTCAGCAGAGAAGGGAGACATGTTTGAAGGCCAGCCTCATAAAAGGCTTAGTACCTGCTTGTCAGTCAGCACCCCAGTGAGCAGATAATTTATTTTCTTGTTTTATGACTATTTGTGGGCCCGGCTTCCCATTCCATTAGCCTGGATAATCGAGAGGAGACTGCAAAAGTGTATTAACATCCCGGCCAAGGTCACTCAGCTCCCTCTTGCTGCCTCTCTAGCCCAAAGACTGTGTTAGTTTGGCTTTCGTTAGTAATAGCAAGAACAATAAATAACATCGGTGCTTATAAAGTTCATGAAGTCTGCTAGCACCTCACAGTAAAGGCCTTCCTTGGCGAAAAGCAGAATGGAAAAATGTTTTCTAGGGCTCAAGCGAGGGAGGGATCCTCTGACCACGGGAAGAGCTTTCTGCATGGTGACACTAAACATGAGCCAAGGGACTTGTCTGAGGCTGTACAGGGTGAGGTCTGGGGCTAGCTTGGGTGGGGTTCCCGGCTCCACCAGCCGTGTGACCCCCCCCGGCAAGTCACTTCCCCAGCAGATGCCTGCATCGCACAGGGACTCGTAAACAACAACAGGGTGCCCTTAAAAGCACGTAGCAGCGCTCCCTAAACATGAGCAGCTATTATAATACTGACTGTTCATGATAACGATGTGTTCTCTTTGGTCCCCGCCCCAACCCGGGAATGGAGACGAGAATGATGTGTCCTCCACCGTCCCTCAGCCCGAGTATGTGCAGCACCCGGGACAGGCCACAGGTCCCCCCATGCCACGTGGTCCACGGCTTCGGGCAGCCGGCTCATCCCTCACCCTCCCTCCCGTCTGCCACTGAGAGGAAAGGGCACCGCCGTCCCCATTTCAAAGAGACAGCCGGCGAGGCATCCAAGAGACTTTCTCAAAGACTGTGGGGTGGGAAAGGCACGGACAACGGCTCGGTCAGAGGCCCCGTGTCGATATGGGCGCCATCTTTCCCAGCAACGCTGGCCTCTGGAAGACATCTCAAAAAGCTCAGTTGCAAAAAACTCTTTCAAACTCCCCCCTAAGTCCAAGAGCTTTACTTCTCCGTCATTTTCTCAACAAACCCTTACTGAGCGTTGGCTGTGTGCCAGGCTCTGGGCTGGGCACTTGGGACACAGCGATGACCAATCCACT
This sequence comes from Paradoxurus hermaphroditus, assembly GCA_004024585.1. Classification (NCBI taxonomy): domain Eukaryota; kingdom Metazoa; phylum Chordata; class Mammalia; order Carnivora; family Viverridae; genus Paradoxurus; species Paradoxurus hermaphroditus. The sequence continues at coordinate 73,542 of PITB01007652.1, read as the reverse complement.
CAAGGCAGACGATGATCAAGTAAACAAAGAAAATAATTACCAGTTGTGATAAGGGCTTTGAAAGAAGCAAACAGGTGCTAAAACAGAGAGTAACAAAATCACACAGTACAAACTTTTACTTACAGGCTGTGTTTATTGTGTATTTTCTCTCTCTCCCAAATAGAATTAAGCTCCTCGCCAGCAGTGAGTTATGTCTGTTCACTAGCTTTGCGGTATACCTAGAATGGCGTGCATGGACACAAAATAAATACTGGCTGAGTGTTACTGGATGGTCTGAAAGGCTTCTCTGTGCCAGTGGCTTTAAGATAAGATGTGACAAATGAGAAGGAGCCTGCCTACAACAAGCAGGCAAGACAATGATCCTAGCCACAGAGGACGACACATGCAAAGGCCCTGAGGTCAGGAGGGACTGACATCTTTGTGTCACCCTCATCCAAAAGCAACCTTTAAAAAGCTACAAGAGGCACTACCTTCAACCGTGCAAAACTCTGAGTCCCCTCTCTTGTCTTCCACTTACACATTGGTATTCTCATCTCATTTCCTCTGTTTCCTGCTGCCTAACTCCCGGGGCTGCAAAATGCAAGGTTAGAGGCACACACGCACCAGGGCCAGGAAGCCAGGATTTCTACCCCGGCGCTGCCGGTTACTGCCTCAGCGATTGGGGGCAGGCTACTTGACCTCTCCGTGCCTCAGTTCCATTACGTGCACACCATGGATAGCAGGGCCCCAGTTCTGAGCTGCTGTAAGGACTAGACAAGTCAGAGGCTGTGAAGCTCTCGGCTCAGTCCCTCGCACCCGGGAGGCACCCAGTAAACGTGAGCGCTATCCTCGTCTATTTTTAGCATCGTCATTTTTATTATTAGGTTCCCCTTCTCCACCCACCCCCTTACGAGAGATGACTGGGTGGGTGAATGGCACCCACGCCAGTACCTCATCCAGGTTCCGGAACACCCGAGGCCCCGTGCCTTGGGGGTGGATATCAATCAGATGTGCCCACCCCACATCCTCATCTAATACCATGATTTCTGGGGACCCTAAGAGAACTTAGGGACCATGAGCCATTCCAACTGGCTCTGGGGGGCCATCTCCAGCTCCTCGGGGCAGAGTAGGGGGCCCTGTGGCCCACAGAGGGCTTCTGTCACCACGCCTGCAACTTGCACTCCCCCAGTTGATATTCTTCTATTTAACTTTATTTTTAAAAAAAAATCTCCAAATGTTTTGCCTTTTCAAATCACCTCTCCTCCCCCTCAACACCACCCCCCATCCCCGAACCCCCAGTAGTTTCAAAATTGAGTAACTGCTGGGAACTGCAGTTAAAGATGCTAATTTAAACACACACGTCAGACGAGGCAAGCTGGAATCGTTTTCTTAGCAACAGCCCCTCACCCACACCTCCCAGCTGTCGCCGCCCAGGAGCAGGGTTCCAGCAAAGCTGGCAAGGGAGTGGGACAGATAGGGGCAGGTTGGGGGGCCCGGCTCAGCGCCTGCTTCCGGCCTCTACCCTCGGAGGGCAACCTTCAAAGGCTCCAGCTCTCCCCAGCTGCCAAGTGAACCAGAAACAAGTCTCAGGGCGACCAACTGTTTAAGCAAACCCGTCGGATTGCATTTCGAACTTACAGAACTGGTAGCGCAGAGAGCTCTAATTTCCTTTAATAAACCCAAAATCCTCCCTTTGAGTCAGCTTCACGCATTACATAGCAGGACCTACTACCGAGGCACAGTAAGATCCCTTTCCCTGTCGTAAAAGGAAGAGCATCGTAAGAGTGAGCATGGGTCCCATCGAGAGGCATCCCGTCCCCAGGTGGCAATGTAAAATCTCTGCTCTTTCGCAGGGTCCTCCGAATCTGCCTCCCCACCCTCAGATGGGGCTGACCCCCCGCCAAACCCCTCAGCCTCTTTGATCTCTCCCTGATGTAGCAAGTTCACGATCAGGCTAGCACACATCTGCGTCCCCACTCCCGCCCCCGGAGTAGCACACATCTTTGAGAAGAGAAGTCATATCTTACTCAGCCTTATTCTTGTTTCCACTGCACTCACACCACAGGGAAGCACCCACACGCTATCTGCCATAAAGCCTGGCGCATAGTAGGCGCTTGATAAATAGTTATGGATTGTTGAGGTGGGTCACTTGATAAATGCAAAAGAAGAGCTGACCCAATTGAAGAGACAATCAAATAGGAACAATAAAAAAGAAAGCAGTAAATACGTAAGGAAAGAACGCAACAAAAGAGTTAAACAATGAAAGTGTTAAATAAGATTGTCCCCCGTTGGTCTCATTGGTAAATATGGCTTTTCACATGTTGGACATATTTAACATGGAGGTAGGTGAATACTTTATTAAAAAAAACAAAGACCAAATCTAACGCATAAGAAATGCAAAAGCCAGGGGCGCCTGGGTGGCTCAGTCAGTTAAGCAGTTAAGCCTCTGACTTCAGCTCAGGTCATGATCTCACAGCTCATGAGTTTGAGCCCCACATCAGGCTCTGTGCTGACAGCTTAGAGCCTGGAGCCTGCTTGGGATTCTGTGCCTCCCTCTCTCTCTCCGCTCCACCCCTGCTCATATTCTGTCTCTCTTCCTCTCTCTCAAAAATAAAATAAAATGACATTAAAAAAATTTTTTGAAAAGCAAAAGCCAGGTAAGCCTGCAAGGGGAGGAATTCCCTCAGTTTGGTGATGCACAGGCCAGGGCGTGTCAGAGGGGAGATACTGAGTGCAGAAACGCTACCGAAAGAACAGGCGTGGGCCTTGTACCTCTAGGGAAGGGTTTATTTCAAGAAATGATGGAGATGTTCTGTTTCTTGATCGGGCTGTGGGTTACATGGGTAGGTTCAGTTTGCATAGCAGACTTGATGGTATGTCCATTTTTCCATACCATAGTATAGTTCAATTAAGAATGTAGAAAAGAAATGATTAAAATATTTCCCCCTGGAGACTTATCTTCACTGCCCAAGTGAAGTCAATGCAAGAATAGGCTCTGCGTTACAAAAATTCCCTCTGCAGAGAACTCAGCCGTTACCACCGACAAAGTAAGAGAAGTCTCCAGCGCAAAAGGCAAGCACCAAGGGTATGGGAGACGTCGAAAGGGGACGTGGGATGCTTGAGTAATAAAATAGACGTGGAGAACTTTCCATCGGCATGACAAGAGGAGAAGATTGGATGGAGCTTGCTCTTCATCCCCCTGCCGACCCGGCTCAAGAATCCAAATGTCGAGGAGGCCAAGAATGTGCAAACCGTACTCTCTGAGAATGACAAGAAGGCTAGTCCTTTCTCCTCTGGGAACCTTCAAACGTGCCGGAGTTTCTGACACTCTCGAGATGTCACAGGAAACGGAGCCTGATTTTAGAAACTTCGACACGGTGTGAGTGGTGTTCTGAGTTCTGAACGATTTACAGCCCTGGTGACTTGGTTCTAGGGGAGAAAACGAAAATGCCAGGCACACTGATCCAGCCGTAGGCCACTCGTTTTGCTTTATTTAGGGTGGCATCTAGGGACCGAGGGATCTGGGTCTAGCTGTCCACAAGCTGCCCCCCATCCACATTTTTGGCAATTGACATCAGACCATAATGGACAACCAGAGCCACCCCGATGGTAAGAGAAGGCTCCGGGAAGTGTCCTGAGGCTGCGCAGGAGGCAGGAGAGGACGTACTCCCTCTAGAACCTGCGGCCAAGGGCAGTCCCGGATGACCCTCGTGGACACGAGCCCCAGCTTCCCTCAGCACCACTGGGCTGTGCCACCATCGCCGCCTGATCCCTTAACCAAATCGATACCCAGCCATCAAGACCGCACTCCTCAAATAAGGCCAGACACATTCGCTGTCAGGAGGACATAATAATTTTCTTTGGACAATCCCATCTGGAGAATCACTAGCATGACTTAATTTTATACCTACCTTGTCAAGTTAAAATAAGGTAAAATTAACATTTTCATGGCCTCATGCAGTTTTCAGCAATGCGATTTGACATTCATTTGCGGAGTTATCAGTTGTGTTCCAGACACTGTTGTAAGTCCTTGGAATCGGGCAGCGAAATATGAAAAATGAGGACTCTCCCCAGAAGGGAACACATACCCAGCTTTGACTATGCCCTCGTGGGTTGGCACTTGTCCTCTTGTGGGTGCCTTGAGATTTCTTTACTGCATTTACACTCATAACACCCAGCGAGGGTAGGCTTAGAAACTCAGTGGTTGATCGATACATTTACTGAAGGAAAATGGCAGGCCCTACAAATGGTTTCTAGAATCCCTGACAACATTCTCCCACCCTGGGTTCCGGTACTCTTTCACGAGCTGTGTGACATCAGCCAGAATCCCCCAGCCGCCTGCCATTCCCACACAGTTGGAGCTTGGGTTCCAGGGTGGATCGGGTGGCTCTGGGCAAGTCGCCCCACTCCCAGGGCTCAGTTTGTTCATCTGTAAAATGAAGAGATTAGAGCAGCTCATCTGATTTCTCTCCCAGGTTCGAGCATTCCTTAATGCCTTGTGCATCCAAGTACATGGAGGCTGCCCTTTGCTATTTGTGAATGCAAGCAACAACTAGACAGCACCCCCCTCCTCGTTAGTAGGATGGCTTCATTTTGTTCAGGTTCCTACCTCTTTTGTATACTGCCTTGGGCCTCAAGTAAGCTGGGCCCATTTCTTTTGACAGCTCCTGAGTCCTGCCCCGTCTAAGGCCATTCCTCTTCTACTGGCTACTGACTGACTGAGTAGATGGCAGCTGGCCTACTTCTGGTTAACAGCACAGATAGAGAATTTGCTGGGGGCCTTCTGGGAAAGGTTCCTCTCTCCATAAAGCCCTCACTGGAAGAGATGGTCCCACCATGCCTCTGGCCATTGCTATGACCGGATGTGATGCTTGAAACTGTTGCAACCATTTTATAGCCATGAAAGGAACCAGATTTAGGATGAAGCTGTTACTAAGGACTCTAAGCTGTAGAGTAAAGAAACAGGAGGAGCCAAGACCTCAGATATCACTCGGCCAGACCATGCACATCTGAGAGTTCCCACCCCCATCCTAGCCATCCCTATCCCACTTGCGGGAGATACGCTTCCTTATAGCGTAAGCCAACCTGAGTCCGTGTTTCCCATCACCTGCACCCAAAGCCATGCTAGCTACTGTAGCGGGCCACCGATTTGAAAAGAATGAAACTATTCTGAAACACACTTAACACTAATACTATACTACACAGAGCCGGATCTTTCCTTCACGTCAGGGAAAAATACTCTAGGACACCATCTGAATGGAGGTTACCTTTCACACAGTCCCTGACATCTCTTCCATTGCTTCCTCATAAGCCGAAAGCGTCCAGATACTGACACTTCGTAGTTGCTTGGTTTCTAGACAAATCCAAGTGGCCTGCACATTCCAACAGGAAACAGCACGGACTTGCCCTTCTCCATGGAAACAATGAGCACAGCCATGAACTCAATCCCAAGAGCAGAAGAGTCAAAATAGGCACCTTGAAGGCAGAGTTATGTGTCGTGATAGTGATTCTAAGGTTTCAGCGTGTTATTATTCATTTTGCTCTACCTGCGAATGAGTCCCAAATTTCTCAATCTGCTTACTTGCTGAGATAAATTTTAGCACGATATCAGGGGAAGACATAGGTTCCCTCCTCTCTCTCTCTCTCTCTCTCTCTCTCTCTCTCCACCTCCCTCTCCACTCCCCCCACCTCTCACCAAGGTAACAAAAGAAACAATAATTAAAGTCAATGAGCGTTAAATGGTGCCACCATGTGCAATAAAAAACGCCTGCCATCTTACGTTGCCATTTCCTTTTTAAACCCGTCGGGGGCATTGTGTGCAAATATAGTAAACAGCATTAGAGGGAAATAATGCCTCACATACTTCTGGGAGCACGTCATGTCCCTTTAAGACAAGGCCCACTGTTCAGTTCCATTCTAGGGCAGAGCTCCGGTTTCAAGCCTGCGGTCCCCTTACTGCCTCATGCGGTATTAATATGGCCCTGGCATGCTCCCAGATTTGCATCGTAAACCATCATCTGGGCCAGCTCCCACAGGACAAACTGGTTTGGGGCTCCCTCTTCAACTCCCAGGGGGGCCTTCCTGCTCCCCAAGGCCCAGCCACCCCTTCCCCAGGGCTCCCCACCTTCAGCCTCAGCCAAGGGAACATACACGCACGGGCTCTTCCGCAGGCAGCTCGCAGCCCCAGGATGGAGTGTCCTCTGTGGGCGCTATGTACACCACAGCGGGTGAAGTAGACCGGCCTGCGGCGGTCACGGGCAGGAGGCGCCCTCAGACCCCAGCGCCTGAGCCCAACTCAGGGTCACCTCTGCAACCTGCAAGCACCATGAAAACCCCTGGGCTGGATGGTCCCAGGGGTTCCCTCAGATCAGTTGAAGGAGCACTCTCTTCTGGACCCTCCCTACTGCTAGCCAGAGGACAGGCTCTCTCTGTGGTATTATTTCTAGAAGAGCCCATAAGCATTTTTCCTTTATTCAAAGGGAAAGAGTGAAGGCCGGTGGCTGTGGTGGGCCGGTGGGGAGAGGCAAGCTGGAAAGAAGAGCCAAAGGGTGAGGGGTGCAGCTGAGCGGGCCCCAAGGCAGCCCTCAAACCTAATGGCAAACGCGGGCTCCATGCTGCACTCACAGCCACCCGCCACACGTCAGGAGGTTTCCCAGGCTCAGCCCGCGGCCTCATCCGTGAACACTCCCAACTCTGGGGCATCGTGTGATGCGTCGGAGAAAGACCAGGCTCTGCGGACAGTCTGCCAAGCTTCAAGTCCCCAGTCCACTACCCACAAGCTGTGTGACCTTGGGTATGATGTTTAACCACTCTGCGCCTCAGTCTCCTCATCAGAAATCTGGGAACAAGGATAGTGCTCACCTCCCGGGGTTGCTGGTGAGGATGCAAAACCGGGCCTGGCACCTGGTAACCGTTCGGTGCGTTTTCCAGAGCTGGTACCCAGCAGCACACGTGAGAAGGGCCTGGCTCTGAGCGGAGGATGGAGCTAAAATGTACCCTCAAGAATCCAGCAATTTCCAGGGCGCCTGGGTGGCTCAGTTGGTTAATGTCTGCCTTCGGCTCAGGTTATGATCTCGTGGTTTAGGAGTTTGAGCCCCGCATCGGGCTCTGTGCTGACAGCTCAGAGCCTGGAGCCTGCTTCAGATTCTGTGTCTCCCTCTCTCTCTCTCTGACCTTCCCCCTGCTCATGCTCTATCTCTCTCTTTCTCTCAAAAATAAATAGACATTAAAAAAAAAAAAAAGAATCCAGCAATTTCCTCAGCGTGTTAAACACGGAATCACCACTATAACCCAGCAATTTCACTCTGAGGCATGTGCCCAAAAGAATTAAAAACAGGCGCTTAAACAAAACCATTTGCACACAAATGTTCCCAGGAGCATCATTCACAACGAGCAAAGATAGAAAGGCCCGAAGGACCATGGGCAGATGAACAGATCAGCACAATGTGGTATATCCATACAATGGAGGGTTCTTCAGCCATGGCCAGGAATGAGGCATGGCTACATGGATGAATCTTCAAACATTATGTTCAATGAAAGAAGCCAAATACAAAAGGTCACCGACTGTATGATTCCACTTCTATGAAATTTCATAATAGGCCAATCCACAGAAAGTAGAAAGTAGATCCATGGTTCCGGGGTCTAGGGGAAGGAGGAGATGAAAGTGACCACTAATGGGTATGGGGTTTCTGTTTGGGGTGATGGGAAAGTTCTGGAACTAGGTGGTGGTGATGGCTGCACAGCACTGTGACAACATATTTTAAAATGGTTAAAATGGTTAATTTTATGGTATATATAATTAACCACAGACCAAAAAAGGAACCCAGAAAAGGCGCAGCATACGGACACTTCTCCTGAGACCTCTCGCCTGGCGGGGGTTTGGGAGGACAGAGAGACCAGGGTCGGGGGGCTGGGGGCTGCTGTCACAGGCAGAGTTCCACCCCTGTGCTCTCACCCTCTCATCCCCCACACCAGGCTGCCTAGTTCCTCACGTTGGCCCTGTTACCTATCCTCTGCGGACATTTCTCGTACCATTTTCTCCACCAGGATTGCACCCCTGCCCCGCACCAAGGACGCTGCCTAACTCCCCTCATGCCCTGGGACCCAGCTCAGCTACTGCCTACTGTGTAAGCCTCTCCCGCCAGCTGCCTCTTCCCAGACGGGGTTAAGCGGCCTCCTCCTCTGGGATCCCCCCTGACACCCTCCACTCACCGTTCTCGAAGCACAGCGTTCTACGCATTCCCAACACAGCTCCCCCCATTTGACTGTAAGTTTGTTCCAAGCAAGGGTTAGATCTAATTCACTCACGGATCCTAGAACCTGGCATAGAATAACTACATGAATGAATAAGTTAAAATCGTAGACAACCATCCAGAAATCACGAGAAAGGAAATAAGAGGTACAAAGAAGGGAGGGATGCCTGGGTGGCTCTCGTAGTCAGTTAGGCATCCAACTCCGGCTCAGGTCATGATCTCGCAGCTTGTGAGTTCGAGCCCCACATCGGGCTCTGTGCTGACAGCCCGGAGCTGGGAGCCTGCTTTGAATTCTGTGTCTCCCTCTCTCTCTGCCCCTCCCCTGCTCACGCTCTGTCTCTCTCTCTCAAAAAAAATTTTAAAAAAAATTTAAAAAAAAAAGGAGATTTGATTCCTAGATATTCTATCTCCATCCCCCCAACACACACACACGCGCGCGTGCGCGCGCGCGTGCGGTGTGGTAAAACCTCCACAGGGTAAAAAGAGCATGAGAGACCCCAAGCCAGCAGCGATCAGGCCAGTTCAAGGCACCAGAAGGAGCCCCTATCAGGAAAGCCGTGGGCTGGGGGCTTAGTTAAGTGAACAGCCTGGCTCCAGTCCCAACCACATTGACCGGGGGCATCAAGCCCTAGGCCTCTCCCATCTCTTATTCTCAGTTAAACCTGCAGATGTCAGAGCACCTTACAGAGGAAGAAACTCAGGCCCTGGGGGGTCAGCTGCAGGCCCAGGCCATACAGGTTGCAACCCACAAACGCAAAAGGCCAAAATGTTTAAATTCATTTCCTCTTCTTCGCACAGAGTCTAAACAGCAGCTCTGGAGCAGGACCAACACAGACAGGCAATGCTGAAGAGCAGCCCCTCACAGTCCCCCGGCCTACCCACCTGAGGCCCGGTGGGTCTGTCTCAGAACACACTCCGAATAATGAAGCTCATGCCCATGACGGGAAGCAGGACAGAGGAAAGAAAGATCTTCGGGGAATGACACGGAAAGATTTGTCCCAGCCACTTCGCTATCTGTGTGTCCCTGAGTAACTCTATACTTTTTTGCATCCTCTATTTTTTATATAAAACCATTTTTTAAAGAAATCATGTGAGTCTCATATAAAATGAAGTAGATTGCCTCCAAGCTCTCTTTTAGCTGGAGGGCTCTCATTCTGAAAGGACTCAGGCTTGCCCTGGAAAAATCCGGAAGAGTGGTCATCTCGTCCTGAATCACTTATGGAATTCACAGCTGGGAGGGGACAGCATCCCATCAGATGGAGCCAACACAAAGTTGTGTTACCAACACCTTTCCCCTTTGAGGTTCTTCCGCCAGTGCCCTCCACACTCCCCGCACTGGTACTAGCGCCCCGCGCCTTCCCCGCGTGGGTACCAGCACCCTATGCCTTCCCCACACCGGTACTAGCGCCCTATGCCTTCCCTGCACCAGGACCAGACAAGAAAGCAAAGGCACACTGACCCTGCTCCTACCACCTGTTTATTCTATCTGAGATTTTTAGTACAACAGAGCTCCGTGGTGCCCAGAAATTTCTGTCCTACTCACCCACCTCCCCGATTTCTGCCCCATCTGCACGTCCCGCACTAAAATTCACTGCACATTGTTCTTTAAGTCAACGTTAACTTGTCTCACTTCTTTAAAATTAGCATCGTCCTGAGCAATAATATCTGTGAAAGCACGAACTCTGATGTGCTCGTTCTATTTTTTCACAAGCACATTCGAATACATAACTATAATAAGAACTTCGTCTGTGTCCCACCTAAAAGCCTCCCACCAGCGTGGGGGTGCTGCACAACACAGCCTCCACTGGTTTAGTCTTTACCAGCCAACCGCTTAGGTCAATGCCGTCTTCTCCCATGTTAGAGAAGGTAAACCGAGGCTGCGGGGAGGCTAGTTTCTAAGGTGACATGGCCAAAAGCCCCACCGCCGGCTTCAAACCTGGGTGCGCCTGGTTCCAAATCCCAAGTCTCTGCCACTCTTGTAAGCACCCGGCTTGTCCACAGGCCACGAAGGCGAAAAAAAGTCAAAAGATTGTAAATAATGCTGGTGACCTTTATCACCTATTCTCCTTAATCCTGTCCTAAGAACTTGACAGTAAGATTTTCCATGAGAATCTGAAACAAGAGTAATTCATCTATGCAGAAGCAAAGCTGACAGCCAGAGTACTGGGATGGAAAGAGCGATGCACCAGCCCAGACTGGTCAGCTCCGTGGGCAGGTGCCCCTCCCCCACATCGGCAAGGGCACGGTTATGCCCCATCTGGGCAACACTGAGTTCAGGCTGTCCCGGTCCAAAGGCTGCACCACTGGCCCTGCCAGCCCTCCTGAAAATGCACAGCTTAGTCACAAGGGACTCTGGCTGTGCGTGTGTGTGACTCAGCACACATTCATCAGGCCTCCTGGGGAAACAATGGCAAGAGCACACGGGGTCAGCAGTGTCATCCGTGAATGCAGGGATGCCCGGGCCTTCACACACTAAGCCACCGAAGAAAAGGGCTTCCATCCTAGTGTGGAAAATGTGAGAACTGGGAGGGCCAGCACCCAATGTCATCTGGCCTGATCCCTGGGAGGATGGCAAGAAAAAATCAGAGCCAGGAAAGAGACAGCAAGGGACTCGCCCAAGGGCACTGAGCTGTGCCAGGCCAGGGCTGGACAGAGGCGCCCCCGTCTCGGGCAAGAAGCTTGGTCCTGGAACCATACGGCTTCTGGCAGAGTCCGCATCCACAGACACAGCCCTTCTCTCTGCTCACGCTGGATGGAGCAAATTGTCAATTACGGGGCCATCCCCTAAACTCAGGAACCAATAAAGTGTAAGTGGAGAGCCCGTATGAATTCAACGACAATAACAAAGAAAAATGAAGAGGCAAACTACCCAGCTCATTATCCCTCTGAAGCATTTTCCACTAACAAGTCAATATGCGTCAGAAATAATCTCCTACAGAAAGCAGCAACAGGGGAGGAAATGCATAAATTGGTGCTCAGAGGGAGAGGAGGCCTGCCACGCGTTTCCGCGTGATGCAAAACCTCCTGTGTGTCATGTAATATGTCAAAGGCAGAAGGATCCCCCAAGCAGGCGTGTGGTAACACGTCATTCGAGTCCAACAAGATGCCTTCGAGCCTCCCCATAATATGTATAAAAGGAGATTCTCCCCTGCTGGGCACTGGGCTCTCTAGGCTGTCATCTGCCAGTGGCTGAGAGACTGAAACAAAAGAGGTGAAAAGCAAGCTCCTGCTAAGTAAGAAGGAGCAAGGATTAGTATATTTCTTCCCAGATCTTTTTTTTTTTTTTTTTTTTTTTACGCCTGGAAAACGCTTCCCTCCCAATCTTATGCACCAGGAACCAGCCAATGACCAAACCCCACTCAAAAGGGAAAACACAAACACTACTATGTTACGTGTACTGACTATTTTTAAGATAAGGTTCGGGTTTCCTTGGTGTGTTTCCACCATGCTGGTGGTGGTAGAGGCGAGAAGGTACCTCGATTATTTATAGCAGAATTTTACAATCTCTTCATTCACATAATCTCTTGCTTATAGATAAAGCAAACGACATAAAAAAGCAAATACCTGTTTTAAAGTAACCCAGCTGGTCCATAGTGGGGCAAAACCAAAGTCCAAGTGGAAAAAACCTAGTTATTTTAACAAAACCCTCCCCTGCACTACGGGACCCTGCCAGGGGCGGGGCGTCTTGGTGATGCTGAAAGGTATCTTCCCAAACTCTGATGTGCCCCCTCCACAACCCCTCTCTCGGCAACCTGAAACCACTCTCTTTCTTGGCTCTTCTACCATCTGTAATTAATTAATTCTCTAACTCTTGTTGACAACTTTCTCCACTGTAGGAACAGAAGAGCTACTGCTATGCTCAGGACTGACATAGGAAGTACTTAAAAATATTTGTAGAATGAAGGCATGTGCATTTCTGGTGGATGGATCAACACTCACCAAATACGGGCTCCCCATCTACATCATAAGAGGCCCTTGCCGTCTTCACCCTGGGAAACCACTCGGGATCGCTAACATGTCCATTGAGTCTTAACGAGGGCGTGTTACACATGATTCATTATGGCAAGACACAACCCTGACCCCCAAGGAGCAAAGAGCCCAGAGGAACACAAGCCTGCATCCCACAGCAGACGGGGCACTAGAAAGCTGGAGCTTCCTGGTCTAGCTTCCTGTCCCCGTTCGATGGCTACACAGCCCTGGATAAATATTTTAACCTCTCCAAGACTTGACTGCTTAATTTGCAAAAACAACACAAACAAAAGGAGGAAAGCGTCCCAAAGTTGGGGACATCCAAGGCTAGAAGAAGGGCTCCCGAGGAATATAACCTTCTGGAGTGAAAGGGCTAGTCTTTCTTCCATATCCCACCCCCCCACCCTCACCCCCCGCTCTTCATGCCAGACTCCGCCCCTCCCTCTCCTCTCTATCACCCCTCCCCTGCAAGATTCACCCAACCCTATGATGGGGCCACTCCTCCAGTCACTGCCCTTCCAAGATCTCTCTGCGGAGCACCTAGTAGCATTTGCGAAGCCCTGACAAAGGAGGGTCAACTGTTCCCTGCTTAGGCGCTGGTTGCGGGAGAAAACCGCCTATTGTTTATTGACAACTCAGGGCAGAAATGCCAGAGGAGTATGGCTGCCCCTTCCTACCCCATGCCCATCTCCACTGGCTCTATAAACCCAAATCTCTGAAAGGCATCCATTTTCCTAGACCTGTACCCGCATATCCTACTCCTGACTAAAGAAAGCAGAACATTTCCCTCTATATACACTACACTGCCCAGTGCTGGCCTCTGGGCTGGGCAGCCCCTTGCCAAGGGCACGCTTCAGCCAGGCCATGTAACCCCAGGCCAGGCTTCCCGCTGGGGACTAATCAGGCCTTCCCCGGCCTCTCCTGGGCGTGGAAGACACCCGGCCCCACATTCCCCCTGGAAATCTAATGATATCGGCTTCAAGAAAACCTAGCTCGGGGCGCCTGGGTGGCTCAGTTGATTGGGCGTCCGACTTCAGCTCAGGTCATGATCTCACGGTCCGTGAGTTCGAGCCCCGCGTCAGGCTCTGTGCCGACAGCTCAGACCCTGGAGCCTGCTTCAAATTCTGTGTCTCCCTCTCTCTCTGCCCCTCCCCAACTTGTGTTCTGTCTCTCTCTCTCTCAAAAATAAATAAACATTAAAAAAAAGAAAAAGAAAAAAAGACAACCTAGCTCAAAGATGATTTTTGATGGGCATCTGGGTGGCTCTGTCGGCTCAGGTCACGAACTTGTGGTTCTCGTGGGTTCAAGCCCTGCGTCGAGCTCTATACTAACAGCTCAGAGCCTGGAGCCTGCTTCAGACTCTATGTCTCCCTCTCTCTCTCTCTGTCCCTCCCCCGCTCTTGCTGTCTCTCTCTCTCAAAAATAAACATTAAAAAAATTTTTTTTAAGACGATTGTTGCAATCTTCGTGATAAAGCCAAACACTACAAACAGTCTGAATATCCCACACCGGAGAAAGGCTAACAAAGAAATGGCGGTACAGCCATACTGAATAACATGCAGTCATAAAAATGTTTACAGACTTATAACAGCACAGAAAATGTTTATTATAGTAATAGGGGGTAGGCACACAAAATTGGATAGAGTGCAATCATGGCTAGGGAAATTGAAATAATTTGTAAATCTGTACAAAGTAAAGAGGCTTACAGGAAATGTATCAAATGGTAACCAACGGGCATCTCTAGGTAAAGAGACTAGAGACAAGGTCACTCCTCTCTCTTTATGCATATTTATAAGAGCAAAACATAAACAATGCTTTTGAAACACATCTCACCATTTCTTAATTTTCCTAATGTTTATTTATTTTTGAGAGAGAAAAAGAGACAGAGCACAAGCATGGGAGGGGCAGAGAGAGAGGGAGACATAGAATCCAAAGCAGGATCCAGGCTCTGAGCCATCAGCACAGAGCCCAACACGGGGCTCAGACTCACAGACCATGAGATCATGACCTGAACTAAAGTCAGACACTTAGCCGATTGAGCCATCCAGATGCCCCTTTATAATTTTTTTTAATGTATATCTATTTTTGAGAGAGAGAGTGTGTGCAGGGGAGAGTCATCATTTCTCATGAAGGAACATATTCTCAGAAAGACCAGGGATCCTGGCACCAAAAGATCTGGGTTCTACGTTCAGGACTGTTTCCGATGGCATGTGACCTCGAGAAGTGAAAAGCCCTTTGCTTCTATTTCTTATTTACAACTTACAACTTATACCTACAACCTACGCCGTACGCCTATAAACTGCAACTTATATCTACAACCTACACTATGCTTACAAACCATACTAGCACCACACCTCCACCTACAATCTCAATCTACAGCCTACGGGGTTGCTGTCAGAGCTTCGGGGCTCATCCAACTGCCAGTCTTTGCATGAAGATGTTATAGGAAGGTTAAGGCACAAAACTGTTATGATTTCTTGAGATCGACACTCATATACACACTACAAGATCAACAACATATCAGTTCATATCAGTCTTAATTCCAGGAGGAAACACTAACGCACCAGAAAATTCTCATCAGGGCTCAAAGTCAAAATGAATACCATGGGACTCCTGTTCACCTACCCATTCTTCTCAATTTGCTTCAAAGAGTTTATCATCCTTCTGTTGAAAAATACAGATTGAAGTAGCTTTAATTCAGGTTTTCAAAAAAAAAGAAAAAGACAAAGAAAGAAAACGAAACATATTGGCAGGTGCATTTTGTGTAATTATTCGGTTTCCAACTACTCTTGGTCTAGAAACAATGGTTTAGAATTTCCTCCGGGTAAGGGCATAGTAGCCGGTATCTAGGAGCAGAAGGAAGCCAGCACCCTTTCTTAAAAATCAGGGAGCACGGGATTTCCCAGAGGACTACATCCTGCTGTGGTCTTTCTCCTCAGTGTTCAGAACTCACTGAAGACGTTGCCACCAAGACTCAAGAGTCCCCTGAGACAAAGGGCCTCTTCTCTCTCTATCGGATATCACTCTGCTCTTCTCCCTTATCTAGCTGATACGATCACAAAAGGTGGAGGCCAAGGCCAGTGTGTGATCCCCACCCTCTGTCTCCCTGTGAGACTGGATTTCCAGCCCCACCGGTAAGTGACCGTGGGCCAGTCACCTTACCTTACCAAGCTTCAATCTCCTCACTGGCAATAGCAATACCAACATTTCTCCAGCTCCTGAGTACATACCAGATACTAAAGCTTACATCTAAGGACTCATCTTGTTAGGATGAGCACTGGATGTTGTATGGAAACCAATCTGACAATAAATGATTAAAAAAAAAAAGAACTCATCTATTCCTTGCAACAGCACTGTTATGAGAGGAGCAATAGATACTATTATATCACCCCCATCTTAGAGATAAGGAAGTGAAGGCACAGAGAGGTAAGTAACTTGCTCAGGGTCCTACAGCTAATTGGCAGTAGGATGAGATTAATATTAGGTGGTCTGTCTCCTAGGCTCTTATCATTTACCCTAAAACATCTGTCAATTGGAGGGAAAAAATTCCCACTCGACCAGGTCACCCTCTGGACGTCAAAAGCCTCCTATCTAAAATACCACAGTAGATCGTCAATAAATAGTAGCATTGCTATTTCCTCCCAACATGCCAAATTCTGTACCTTTCACTCAACAGCCATCACGACCGTGCTTCCTGCTGGATACAGAAAGGATGCATAATTCAACGCGGTCAACGACTGGGAAATACAAAACAAAACTCAAAGTTCGCTACATAAAGCGTGAGGTCCTAGAGGCGGAGACTGTCTTATTCATCTCTGAGCCACCTGCAAAACCTAGTAGAAAGCCTGGCACAGAGCAGGAAATCCAAAGAAGTTTCCTGACCCTCGTTCATTTCCTTCAGAGAGAAGGAAGACCTCCAAAGAGAGGCACCCGCTCTTATTTCATGTTCACGTTTGTTTCCCAGATACAGCACTCAACACTGGGTATCACTGATTCTAAAATCGCACCACAGAACCCCAGAGTTGGGAGGAATGGTGTCCCCGAAAGCCAACCCTCACAAGACGTTTGAATTCTCTCTAGAACCAAGTACTACCCTCTAACTTCACTGGCAGGAAATGCCTCCCGTTTGGTCCTTCCTAAGCCACTCCTCACCAGACGCCAGGCTCAAGGGACATACTGTTCTGCCACAAGGGCCCCTCACTCAGTAGAATCAAGGTGTGTCTTCAGGGCCCAAGCCATGCTATAGGAGAAATCTCATCCTCACCACCTCCCTGCTGGCCCACCTTCCCCAAACCACGGACAATTGCCAGAACAGGGCCCCAGAGGGGTTCTTCCGCGGTCTGAGACATGTGAGCTGATTTGGAGAGTGTCTTCCATGTTAAGATCCCTGCCCCCCATGAGGGCAAAAAAAATAAACATCACTCGGAATTCTTTCTTCTGGCTTAGAGTGTCAGAATTTACTTGATGATCCCTGAAATCTTTCAGTCTCTCTTACTGTCCGTATCCCCCTCTTCCTCTTTCTAGTCTGCCTGTAAAAGAAGAAATAATTTTAAGAAGAAAGAAAAAAAAATTACCTCACATAAGAAACTGGGAACAATCTGTTATTAAGAATATAGCAGCTTCTAAGGAGCCATTATGAGTCCCAGTGGCAATGCTGGCCTCACTGTCACCCAATTCATCACAATGGGCCATTCAGACCATAAAGTGCTGCATGTCCCTACACTGGCCCGGACATTCTTTATGACTCTCCTTCCCCCTAATATTTTTGGCGGGGCTCAGCAGGAACGCAACAGACTTCTGTTATGATGATGGACGAGCTGGCTGCTAGCAGAGCAGGGCCTTTGAGAAGGCAATCTACACACACACACATGCTCACACAGGTATACTCGTGTACTTTACACACACACACACACACACACTCATATACTCGACATGCACACACTCACACAACTCCACACACGCACAGTCCCCACCCGGCACACACACTGTCCACAAGCTACAGTCTACAGCCTCCTCACACCTACTCTATATGTACACTACATCCTACACCCTACAGCCTACATATGCACACACACACGCTCTTGCTCTCACCCTTGGCCCCCAGCACCCAGGAACCCCCACGGTGGTCTTATGGGGCAGGACACCCTGCCGAGCTCTTTGGCCATTGAAGCAGCCCCAGGAGCCCTTTCCTCTCACCCTTTCCAACTCCAGATAATGCTAATGGTATCGTTATCCACAGCTGGACTCCATAGTTAGCCAGACCTGAGTTCAAATCCCAGCTTACAAGCCGTGTGGCCTTGGCAAAGTCGCTGAACTGCTCTGGACCTCAAGTTCCTCCTGTGTGTCCTGGAGAGTGGCAGCACCACAAACTCCAGAGCTAGTATGAAGCCGTCCTCAACAGCTCAGCCGGATCACGAGTCCCAAGTCTATCAACCCCCCGGTACCCGCCAACCTGGCCCCTGCACCATAGAGCCCCCCTGGATCTTCTACAACCTAATGACTAATAGGTTATAGAATGAACGCAGGAAGATCTTGTTACAGCTCCATAAAAAACACCCAGTCCGGTTGGTCCACACCCGTGGGGATCGGTTGTGAAGGCATTGAGTAAGTGGCCTAATACAGGGGACCCAGTTCACACAGGACCTGGCACAGAGTCCCTGATTAGTACAAGTTTACCTCCAAGGCTGGGCTGCTCCGAGATCAGGTCTCTCCTCCTGCTGAGCCGTGACCTGTCTCCCTCCTGCCACCAGTCTTGGCCCTGCACCTACCCACGGAGCTGTAAAGATTCCAGTAAAGGCTGGTTGGTCCAGGAAGCTCCAGGGAAGAGACCGGGGACCCTGAAACTTATCCCATCTGTACACCAGCTCTCCTGCCCTCGGAAAGAAGCAGATGTCCCCAAGAAACGCTCCTCTTAACTCTCTCCCCTCTCCAGAGCCCACTAGGCCATTCTTTCATGCACATCTCCCAGCTCCCAAGAGAAAGCAAGGGCATTTTACAGAAGGTCAGTCCCCCAAGTCGGAAGCCCAAGATCACGCAGTCCATCACCCAAGCCAGATGTCCAAGATCACGTGGTGATGGTGATGGAATTAAAACCCAGGTTCATCTCCTGACCCTTTCTGCTAAAACACCTGCAATTCTAATTTTATAGGTTAGGAAATAGACACCCGGAGGGGGGCGGGGGGAGTGAATGTCCTAGGATTTACCAGAGAACGGATTGCAGCAGGGAAGCAAAACCAAGACTTGAGGCAGAGCTGTGTCCTGTCAAGGGCAGATCTGGAAGACACCTTCAAGGATAGGACCCAGCTTTGACCTAGTCCTCAGCCGTCCAGGCTTACCCTACTCCTGGCCCCCCGCTCTTTCCGGGGCCATCAGAGGAGGACAGTCTAGGCACTGAGGACCCATGGGTTGGACTCTCAGCCACACTTCTCTGTTCCGAGCTCAGCCTGTGGGCACCAGGCATGAGCATCACCCCCTCCCAGAGTATCTGCACCGCCTACCTCCAGGAACACTGCGGCCGCCGAGGGAAAACAAAGCGTAGCTCGCTGCCAGCCCAGCCCTGCTTAGTAATCTGCTCTTTGCATTGCCGGGGGAGCAGTGGGAATACAGCTCCAGTACCTGATGGTACATCCAAAAAAAGCCAGCTGAGGGGGCCCACAGACTCCCACCTGTCCTCTCTCACCCACCGCTCCGGGACGGTGTCGAGGAGCTGCTGTTTCTTTTTTCTCCCACCCCAAGGAGATCAATATGTTGTGCAAAAACATCTCCATCCAGCAAAGCGCTACTTTACACCTACCTCCATCTGGCCCGTCCCTTGTAGCATTCCACTAATTCACCAATAATTCCTCCTAAAATCTTCATGATTGATTTCACAGTGCTGGGCTGCCTGCTGCCCGGCCGTGCCCCGAGCAGGTGGAGCTGAGCAGTCACACCCATGCTCAGCCCACTGGAGCCGTGGGTCGGGAGGTCAGAGCCAGAGGGACGCACACTGAGAACCGGCTTTCAGGGAAATGAGGCAGGGTAATGCATCGAGGCTAGTGTGTTGGAAAAGGGAGGTTCAACTTTGCACCCACATAAACTCTACCGATTATTGAACGCCTACTCTGTACTAAGTGCTTTGCAAAATCTATCTCATTGAGTACTTAGGGCAACATTTTACAAATAAGAAAAGTCATACAGAAAAATGCAGTCCTGAACCCAGGGACAAAATACACCAGGACACAATGCTAGCTTCCCTAACAGGCAGGCCTTCCTTTGGGAAAAAACTGTCACTATTCAGACTAACAGATTTTCTGCATGATTTTCATAATGTTAAGCTTCTTGATAACATGCTCGTGGGTAAAAATAAGGCTTAGCAGCTCTCTGGGTAAAACGATGGAATTAATATTAATTGTAGTGCCGGCAGTAGTAAGAGAAGCACGAGTACCTGGAAATTATTGTGCATTTTAATGACTATCACACACTATGTTGGATACTTTACGTATAGTATTTATTAATAATCCTGTATCACTTTCGATGTTGCTAGAAACATTTTTGGCTAAGTACATACAGGCATACCTTGGAGAAAGTGCGGGTTTGGCTTCAGACCACCACAATAAGACTGATATCACAGTAAAGCAAGTCGTGAATTTTTTTGGTTTCCAGTGCATATAAAAGGTATATTCACACAACACTGTAGTCTATTAAGTATCCAATAGCATTATGTCTAAAAAACCATCTATGTACCTTAATTTATAAATATTTCTAAAAAATGCTATCCAGCATCTGAGCTTTCAGTGAGTTGTACACTGATCACAGATAAACATAACAAATATAATAATAATGCTTGACATACTGGGAGGATTACCCATATGTGACATGGAAACACAAGGGAAACAAATGATTTTGAGAAAATGAAGCCAATAGACTTGTTCTACCCAAGGTTGCCACAAACCTTCAATTTGTGAGAAAAAAAATAAAAATAAAAAACCAGGGGTACCTGGGTGGCTCAGTCAGTTAAGCATCTGACTTTGGCTCAGGTCATGATCTCGTGGTTTGTGAGTTTGGGCCCCACCTCAAGCTCTCTGCTGTCAGCACAGATCCGCTTGGGATCTTCTGTCTCTCTCTCTCTCTGTCCCATCCCCACTTGTGCTCTCTCTAACTCAAAAATAAATAAACATAAAAAGAACACAGTATCTACAAAGCACAATAAATCAAAATGCAAGAAAGCAAGGTATGTCTGTACATAAAAAATGTTAAGAGTAATCACTAAGAGAATAGAATATGATCTATAAATTGTGACCCAGCAAAGGAAAAAAGGAGGAGATGTGAAAATATCCATCGACATAGAAAAGAGGAAAAAGGAGCAAGAAAAAGGACTGGCAAAAAAAGAAACTGAAAATAAAACAGTAGGGAAAAAACTCGGAAATTATATCAGTGATTATTATAACCATAAATGGATTAAACTTCCCTATTAAAAGACAGAGATTAGCAAACTGGTTTAAAAAATTGAACAAAATTCAGTTGTGCTGTGATTACAAGAGACATATCTAAAACAAAACCTTATTAAAAGATTAAGAAAAAAGGGACAGAAAAGAATATACTGGGCAAACACTAACAAAAAGAAAACTGGTTTAACATGTAATCTCATTCAAAACCACTACACGTACTCAAAACAACCTTCAAAACAGTGCAAAGTAGATATGAAATCCCTATTTTGCACAAGAAAACTGAGGAACAGACAAGTTATGCTACTTGCCTAAGGTCACCCAAGCAGCAGGAACAGAAAGAGGATCCATGTTTAGGTTTCTATCACTCCAGAGTCCATGCTCTCCACCACAGCACACTATTGTTTTAAGTAACGTTATCTTATTTAGTGAGTGGAAAATACATGTTCCATAACCAAGGCTTGGAGTATGAGAAAAGGAAATGGATAAAGGATCATGAGTCACTAAAGGTATAAGAAAGAGGGGCACCTGGGGGACTCAGTCGGTGAAGCACCCAACTTTGGCTCAAGTCATGATCCCACAATTTGTGAGTTTGAGTCCCGTGTCAGGCTCTGTCCTGACAGCTCAGAGCCTGGAGCTTGCTTCAGATTCTCCCTCTCTCTCTCTCTGCCCCTCCCCTGCTCATGCTCTGTCTCTCAAAAATAACTCAACATTAAGAAGAAAGAACAATCTACTAGTTTTCAATCCTGGAAGTAGATTAGCTAGAACATCTAGCAAACTCTAAGAAAGGTTAGGGATTTGGGCCCCACCCCAGACCAATCAACACAGCATCTCCAGGGGTGAGGCCCAGGCGGTCAGTATTTAAAAATCTTCCAGAGATAACACACAGGCAGGGTTGAGAACAATCTCTCTGTACACAAACTCAAGGACAAGCCTCCTAAAAGATAGAGGGTACTTTCAAGTCACGGAAAGCAGAAATTAGATAATCCTTCAACCTCATCCCTCCGACGTATATAGTTCTAAAAAGAAACCATCAGAACAAGGGGAGATACGTGACTCCTTCTTCCACGGGAGAAGGGAAACCACATCCACATCCAGGAATATCTGGGAAAAGAGCTGATAGAATCCCTGTACTAACACCCCCTCCCTGCTTCTTAAAGAGAACAGAATGAATCACAGAATCTTAGGGGTGGGAAGAATCTTATAGGGGAGGAACTTAAAATGGATCCTAGACTTGGCTAACTGTTAGAACTGCCTTGGGAACTTCATAAAAATATACAGTTGACATTTGAACAACATGAGTTTGAGTGTGTGGGTCTACTTACAGGCAGATATTTTACATTAATGTACTGTAAATTTATTTTCTGTTCCTCGGGATTTTCTTAATAATGTTCTCTCTAGCTTGCTTAATTATAAGAATACAGTATATGATACATGTAACATACAAAATATGTGTTAATCAACTATTTGGGTTATTGGTAAGGCTTCCGGTCAACAGTAGGCTCCTAGTAGCTAGGTTGCGGAGGACTTAAAGGCTATTCCCGACTTTCGACTGCACAGGAGGTCAGCATCCCTTAACCCTGCCCTGCTCAAGGGTCCACTATAGATCTGTGTCCCACCCACAGGGGAGTGAGATTCCATGCACATGGCTCACGATTAAGAAAAAATATGTTTTAAAAGATACTCAGAGAGGCTTTAGAGAAAGATAGTAGAGTGAAGCCACATGTTCCAACTCCATGTCCCAACACATGAATGAAGCAAAACAAAATACACGCCTCCCTCAAAAGAAGAAGAGAGCAGCAGTGATTAAACAAGGAACGCTATCAGGGCACCTGGGGGGCTCAGTCAGCTGGGCTTCCGATTTCAGCTCAGGTCATGATCTCACAGTATGTGGGTTCAAGTCCCACGTCGGGCTCTGTGCTGACGGCTCAGAGCCTGGAGCCTGCTTCGGATTCTGTATCTCCCTCTCTCGCTGCCTCTCCCCTACTCGTGCTC
Source organism: Paradoxurus hermaphroditus (assembly GCA_004024585.1). Lineage (NCBI taxonomy): Eukaryota > Metazoa > Chordata > Mammalia > Carnivora > Viverridae > Paradoxurus > Paradoxurus hermaphroditus. Next base: position 50,924 of record PITB01007652.1, on the reverse strand, counting down.
TGTCTCTCTCTCTCAAAAATAAACTTAAAAATTAAAAAACAAACAAAACAAAAACAAGGAACACTAGCAACATGTAAAGGAGAAGACCTGCGGTGAGGGTTCGGGCGCAGAATTCAGTGTGACTTGTGAGGCTCCTATCCCCAACTCAGCCCCCGGAAGCATTATTGACGAGGCCACAATCCTGATACTTTGTACTAACTACTTCCATCATTATACTACTATTCCTACTCTTTAGAAGAAAGCAGACCACCTTGCATTGATATTTTGTTCCCTTTTCTGACTTGATGGGAGAGAGTTGAAAGGATAAACCGGAAACTGCTAGAAGACAGCTATTAAGCCGTGGTTTCAATAATTCAGGGTCCCCCCACCTCAGATGAGCATAGGCTCCGAGGGCTTAATTCAAGGGATCATCTAAATGTCAAGGGCATCCCCTCACAGAAGACAGCACATTAACCATGAGTGGCATGAACTTGGAACAGGACGTTGAACAAAATCTAGGGACAGCAGCACACAGTCCTACCAAAGGAACACACGGCTCTGAGCTCCGACCCTCCCTCGTGCCCGTGTTCCCTACAATGCCCTCAGGCATCGAACATCATCTCAAACTGCAGCTCAGGTTCCAAAGCAAGGGTTTTGAATAAGCTACAAAAGGAGTCATTAAAAAAAGCATAAAAAGTCATCTAAAAAAAGCAGTTGCCCAATATCAGAGTAAGTGAAAGGACTAGAGCTACCCAAGTTCGGCAGGTCGTGGCACTTGCATACATACACGAACAGGGGGAGAGACAAGGAACACCGCGTACAGATCACGGACAGCTCCATCTTGAAGAAAACAGAACCAAAGAAATAGAGGAAGTTTCCTACAAGTGCTTAATGTACGGGAGAAATGAATCAGAATATGTATTCAATAAAACAAGAAAAGCTAGAGTACCAAGAAGTGAGAGCAAAGAAAACAAACTGAAGACCAAAATGACAGCACTTCAGATGGCCGCACAAATTGGAGGCAGAGAGAATACAAGCGAAAATTGAATTCCTCCATAGGGGAAAGGCTCGAGGCCAGACGGCTCTGGGACTTACTAGAAATCGTCAACCTTAACAACGTACAAACAATGGGAAGTACTAAAATAAGGCAGAGACAGGTGGTAGGAGAAAATGTGTGAGTGATTCTTTCTGCATCTTTTCTAGCACGCACTTGCAAGCCTACAATTAAAATCAGTTGTTAACAGAAAGCGATGACTACGACCTCTTAATATTTTTCGTAACCTCAGTGAGATCTTTTTAGAAAATATGTTTCAATGAAGAAATATTAATCCAGAGCTCAGCTCTTCCTTCCAAAGTTTCCTCTTAGAAAATCAAGCAAAGTAAGTGAATACTCTTTGTTAAAATTAGAACAAAGAGTGTGATCCTATTATTCTGAAACTATTCCTGTCAATCTATGGTCTATGTATCCTCCGGGCCGTATATATCCACAGAGAGATTCTTTAATGATTTCCTCCTACTGTTTAAGATGATTATTCCTAGGTGATGAGATTTGGACTTATTTTCAAAATCTCTCTGTCTGAATTTTTTTGTAGTGACTATTTTCGAAAGCAATCGCTATTTGCAGAGGAAGAAACTCCCGGGTGGTTGAAATGATCACTGCCAAGTTTAAAGACCAGCGAATGCAGCCATCATCGCTGCACAAGTACGGCTAATTTTCTCACTGCTGCTACACGCTGGTGGTCATGTCTTCCAGCGATAATACCTACTTTTATGAAATTGCCCTCACTATGAGCTACTCATACTCTTCTACTGCCTCCTTTAACCCTCAAAGCGACCTTATGAGGTTACAAGGTTTCATGAGTTTTCCCCATTTTCCTGCAGGACAGATGGAGCCCCGGACAAGTGAATTTTCCTGAGCCCCCCACGGCCAGGAGCTGGTAGGTCTGAGCTCCACAACTTAAAAGTCCATGTTTTTAACCCAAATGCTTCTCTAGAAAGGGCTCTCTCGCATTGATCCAAGACCCACCTTTCTATAACTTCTAACAAATGGCACTTAACTCTGCTCTCCGGGGACCCACCAAAAACGGCTAACCCCTTCCCAATAGAGGAAGACAAAAATCCCAGGCTTCTTCCTCCCTCACCGGGTCCAAAGGATGCAGGCAAAAAAAGAAACTACATTTTTTTCTTACCTACGATGCAGTAAGCGAATGATGAATTTATTTTTTTTTTCACTGAATGATGAATTTAAATGGAACCACGAAGCTTCCAAGATGCTCTTATCTATACGCTATCATTCCAGTTCCACTTTTAAGGAGTTCCTAATAGTTAGGCTCCCTGGGAAAATCTCCCAGGAGAGTTTCACGCCACAGACAACTCCCCACTCTGAAGCTTAATGGATGGGCGTAGTGGTGTGGATAAAGTAATTTATATCTTGCACGCAAGTATATTATATGCATTTTTCAATTTATCTGCCTAATTATATTTTTTCATAGACTCATATTTAAATGAGTCTCTGCTCCCCTAACACGCCCAGACTGGCAGTGAGGGGAGGGAGAGCGGGATGAAAATGTTAAGATTTCCTACCACGCGTGAATCCTCCCTATGCCCTCGCTGAGAACTCTCTGGGCTAGGCAGGGGCCGTAGGGCTGGGGCGGAGGGCTGTCACTGCTTCATAACCTCCGCAAGTATTCTCACACACAGATCCACCAGCCTGTCTGGCCAGCAGCGTATACCGCCCAGTGTCTCCACGTCAGGAGCCCTAGGGCAGCGGGGCACAGGGGCTCCCTCCCCCCCACCACCGGCCCTGCCTAGAACACATTCTCCGAGGAACGCTCACTTCCCGGCAGAGCCTTGTTCCAGCGAAAGACTCTGCTGCCTCGGTTTCACACAGAGGTCGGCGGGCCTCCAGCAAACGCACACCTGTGTTGGCAGTGGGGCCATGGAACAGGGCCTGGAAAACATGGCTTCACGCCTCGGCGTAGGAACAGAGACCCAATATAGCTCAGCCCAGGCCGAGTGGAGCTGCTGACCCCACTAGCCTGTCCCTAAATCCTCTCCTGCAGTGTCCTTGATCCTTTCCTACAGTGTCTTTAATTTCACCTCCATGTCCCCAACGCCGAGCCCCCCCAGACCTCTTGGGCGTATGCGTCGCTCTCTACTTCCTCCCCACGGCTTTTCCTCAGGCAAAATCTGAACTCACTTATCACAGCCCGTCTGTCCCTCGCAGAGGAGGGGAGACACCCAACGCCGCAGCCCAGAAGGAACCTCCGCAGGGAATCAGTCAAAAGCCAGACACTAAAATTACATTTTCTCACTCCCTTCTCGTTTGGAGGGAAGTCTGTGTAGTGCTGGCTGTGATCACACACTCTCTGCCGTAAATGAGAGAGCCATCTCCACAGCCTCCTCCTCCTCCTCTTTTTTCTTCTCCCTGTCCTGTCCCCTTCTCTGTACCTTCAAGGCCTCCCTCCTCCACTGAATTCCCAGCTTCCTGCCTCCCTCTCACTCACAGTATGCTAAGGGCACCCAGCTCTGACGAGAACCTGCAGAAAGCTCTGGTCCACCCAGCAGGAAAGGGTGAGTACTGCCTCTACCCAGCACGGATAGATGGGACGCAGGAAGCAGCAGGGCTAGACGGTATTTGGACAGAGGGTGCCTCGTATAAGGCAGCTATGCAGGAACATTCCAGCCTCAACGCACCTACAATAACACCAGGACAAGGAAAGAGGCAAGACAGATAGCATGGAACATCCAGGGGCCCAGGCCACGCCCTGTCTCCTTCTGGAAAAGGTCACACGAGAAGGGTATTTCCCAAGATTCCTAGACATGTGCCCCTTGGCCTTGGTGCTGCCAGGCACCCCTCCACTCGGTGGAGGAAAGGACAGTCCGACCCTCAGAAGTGCCTGTTCACCAGGGAGTGGCCTGTCCCTTCAGGGCCTCTTTCACATTTTAAAACATCACTGCTGGGTGGTTACTCAGGGACAGACAAGGACGACCTCAAAGACATTGAACCAAACCCGGACAGTTGAAGCAGACCTCAATATTACCACCGAATTTTTGTTTTCCTTTATGGGGCACCTACTATGTGCCGGGCACTGCGCTCGGTACATTGCGCACCAGTCCTCCATCTTCCAGCAACAGTGGGCATGGGATCGTCGCCCCCTCTGCAGGTGAGGTCTGAAGCTCAGAGAGGGTAAGCAACTCGCCTGAGGCCATCACAAGCAATGGCGCAGGGCCAAGACACAAATTGAATCCCAGAAACCATGATCTTCCTACCACACCAAATGTTTCCCCTGAAGAGTGCCCATAACTCCACACGGGAACCCAGCCCAGCCCGAATAATCCATCAGGGCAGAAGGAGAAAACTCCTCTGTCAAAATGAAAGATGCCAACAGCAAGAATATTTAGCTGGGAGTGTTCGAATTTCCACACAAATCTCCTTGTGCAAAGACGAGTTGGAAAAAACACCATGCTGAATCTGCCTCTTAGAAGCCAGTATCTCCTGGAATCCAGACATCTGTCCGAAGCCCGATGAAGACCCCCACTGCTTCCCCGCCAACCTGCAATCCCCGCCATGAATCATTAAGGAACCATGCAGGGCTTGGCTGAAGGAAAAGTACTGGTCAATTATATTTCACCCTATCCATTACACCTTAAATATTATGCCCGAGATCACGCAGCCCTTGACTTTCATTTTTCTTGGCTTTAGGAAGGCAGTGCGGGGGGATGGAGCCAAGAACCCAAGTGTCTGAGCTTTTTTACAGTAATCCAACCTCACCCTGGACTGGCCCCCCCATCCAGGCCCACCCCCGTGTGGCTTTTCCAGATCAACTGGAATTTGGGGTGAGAGCCAGCCTTCCCATACACGGGACCCTTCCGCATGGAAGGCACATGTTTCCAGGACCTCTCCTGAGCAGGTAGTCTGAGAAGGGTTTTGAAGCAAAGACTGAGAAGGGAAATCAACATGGAAGTGCCTTCCCTTTGGATCATCTGACTCGGGCAGTACCCAGGGCCAGCAAGACCGAAGGAAATGGGCTGACCCTGAAGATGATCATTTAGAACAAAGGGCTGGCAAACTAACAGCCTACAGGCCAAATCTGGCCTGATGTTTGTTTTTGTAAATAAAGTTTTATTGGAACTCAGCCATGCTAATCTGCGAAGCATTTGCCTATTGCTGTCTCCATGCTACAAAGGCACACTTGAGTAGTTGCAACAGCATGGCCCGCAAAACCTAAAACGGTTACTACCTGGCCCTTGACTCGAAAAAGAAACTGCAAGCCTCAATTTATGAAAACTTCCAGAAGTAGTTGGGCCTGCTTCTTGAGTCTTTTTAAAAGCAAATAATATCTCTAGAATATATTTGGTACGGTCTTGCCTGGAGGTAAAAGGGTGGAAAAAAATAGCCCTGAGGGCCCAAGCAGCCCCTTAGGAAGCCAAAAAAGACCCAAGATGCCTGGTACCCAGTGCTTCGCAAGACAGACATCCTATTTACAGAAGGGCAATATATGTACCACCTTTGGGAAGCCAGGCTGACACGCCTGGTGGAACCACAAAGCCTCCCTCTGTGCCCGCACCCAGACCCTGAAAGTCTACTGCAGGTAAGGCCTGCTTCGGGAAGGCAAGCAGTCACCTGCGCCACCCAGTCAGCTAGGGCAGAAGCCGTCCCTCGGCAGGATCCCATGGAGCAGAGGCCACTGGCCTAACGCTCCAGAGCTTCCAACATGCAGGGTACGCATATGTAAGTGCATGCAGAGGGGCCCAGGGCAGCAGCGTGGACGGGGATCTGGGAAGCTGACCTGAAAGTTACCCACCTTCTCTTTCACTCCTGTTCTGGGCAACCTACGGGCATGACTCTGAATTAAGGCCACAAAACATGGGGGCCAGTGCAATGACTCAGGACTCAGGAGACTGGGGTCCCACCCTAATACTCTGCTGCGAATGTCTCATACTGTCTCACAAGAGTCCTGTCACATCTCAGGGCCTCAGCCTTTCCTCCTGTCAAATGGACGAATACTACCTGCTATGCCTAACTCACAGAGCTCAATCACTCGGCAAGTAACTAATGAACATCTACCTCTGGCAAAACATCGTCCCTAAGAACCTGAGATACAGGGGCAAACACCGTGGGCAAAAGCCCTTCCCCATGGAGTGTACCCCGCAGGAGTGGGACGGAACCTAGTAAGAGCACATGCGGGAATATGTTGAAAAACCATCACGCGCCACGCTTGCAACGTGGATGGTGACATCCTCCACTCTGGGCCAGTTATGGACTGGACTCACACACACAGCAGACCCGCTGGGAATCAATCCCTGACCACAGTCATGGACGAGGAACCGCTCTAAATGCCTTGCCTGTATTAACCCTACAATCACGAGCGGCCTCCAACGCCAAGGAAGACACTATAAACGCACACACTCCATGAACCAGCAAGCTGGGGGGCAGAGCGGTGAAGCCGTTTTCCCAGGATAACACAACCAGTCAAAGGCAGAGACAGGATTAAAATGCAGGCATTCTGATGCCGAGGCGACACAGATCTACTAACCACTATGTCGTCCTGCCTGTACTGAGCAGGAAAGCAAGTGGCCCACTCCTTTTGATAGCTCCTATGCAGGCTGGAGGTGGTGAACTTACTACTGAACACCCATCGCGACCCGCAGGAGTAAACCATGCTGCTCCATGCCGGCCGGAGTGTTCCAGGGGGGAAGGAAGCTTTCCTCTCCTAGACATAGACGTCCTCCAGGAGAGGACAGCTTCTAACAGGACAGCTGCACCTAGGACACAGGCCTTCAATGACAAGGTGATGGCCCCTGCATCCCCCACTCTGGGCCACCCTCCCGGCCAGGGGTCTCCAGGAGGGCAGGTATCCAGTTGTGGGTTGCAGTGAGAGCAGGGACCCCCGTGCATGGGGGAGGCAGGCCAAGACAAGGCTGCTGGCGGGGATCCGCTATGCCCTGTGAGGCCGTCACCTGGCTCTGTGACCCTCTGTTTACTTCCCTAGAGCTGGTCCCAAGTTTTCAGTCAAGTCCCGTTTCAGTGTCCCAGGCCAGATGTCCAGCAACATCAGGAGTTTCAGGAAACGCTGAAAAGCCATGTACCCGAGCCTGGGCCATGTGGCGGTTAGAGGAAAATGGTGCCCCTTTCAACTAGTATCTTGCTGGAAGTACTAATAGGTGAGAAATTCCTCAAGTGAAAGGGAAAATTAGAGAGAGTCAGGACGCGCTGCTACCATTTGCCCACGTGGAGTATTTTTCTCCACTGCTGATGTTAGAGGGGGAAAGTCATAGTTTACTCAGGCAAATACAGCTTCCTTTTCAGAAGAGGAGGATGCTAAGAGGGGCAGAGAATGGAAGATGGGGGAAAGGTATGGGATTCAGAGGCTGAGCAGTGACCCCACCCCCCACCCCAGCCCCCCAGCCATCTAAGATTCTCTCCTGAGCCTGGCGATGATGCTCATGTCTGGTGTGCTCACCGCCAGGATCGGGGCGGAGCAGAGTAGACATGGAAAGAAGGCAGAGACAGGACCCCCCTCTTAGGGGAGCCCTGGTACAACGAGTCGGGAGGATGGAGCATCAAAGACAGAACACTAGCCCTGCTCCCAGGCCGCATAGGATCATTGGTCCTCAGAGGCTCCCATCTGAATCTGGTTCTAGCTGGAGCTGCCTCTCTCTCAGCACCTGCCGCGTAGACCTGAGCCTGTCTGGTCCCAAGAGGTGCCAGCATCCAGAGCTATCTTCATTCTGCCGCTGGAAGCCATGGGACATCCCTGGGGCCTCGGGCTCCCTCTGGGATTCCACAACTGTTCTCTCTTGCCTCGTTTTCTCTCTTATCTCCTGGATTAACACGGTGCTGTGCCGTCGACATGGTTGTCAGCCTGCCCATCCGAGCTTGGTGACCTCATGCAGACGCACAGAACATAAGAGTTGGAAGGGGCCTTGGAAAACATTCCCGAGCAAGCATCTCAGACCTGGGCACGCCTCTCCCCCGGAAACCGGGTTGTGTCTAGGCAGAGGCAAGGCCGGGGAGTGCTGAGGGCTGGGTGCTCTTCTTCTGAGCAGAGTTTCAACAGGGGAGCAATTTGTCAGGTAAGATGTTGACATTGTCGCTAATTCCGTGAAGAAAAGACGCTAGAAGCAGTGTGAGAATAAGACCCTGAGACAAGCAGAAAAGGTTTTCACATGCTGCCCCCCAACCTGAGCATGACACAAGCCTGCTCCCCGAGCTTTGCCTCCCAGACGTAAGGTGTTAGGGTACATAAAACCACTCGGGGAGTATGCTCATGGGGCATAATCGATTCAAAGTTGTAGGGAGAATACTATTTACATATTAAATAAAAAACAACATCACATAATGACAGGGACAACCGGCACAACTTTATCAAGTAAACATGTGCGTAGACGGTGACTTCTGATCATGCTCCTATATAAAGAAATGGAGAAAGAGCCCATTCACCTTTATTCTTTTCTCCTCTTAGAGAATTTCAGTAGAGGGGCGCCTGGGTGGCTCAGCTGGTTAGGCATCTGACTTCGGCTCAGGTCGTGATCTCACGGTTAGTGAGTTCCAGCCTCACAATCGGGCTCTGTGCTGACAGCTCTGAGCTTTGAGTCCGCTTCAGATTCTGTGTCTCCCTCTCTCTCTTATCCTCCCCCGCTCACGCTCTGTCTCTCTCTCTCAAAAATAAAGATTTTTAAAAATTTAAAGAATTTCAGTAGAAAATTCTCAAATGCATGAAGCTTCTTTTTTCCCCCAGCTTTATGGAGTAATTGACATATAACATTGTGTGAGTTTAAAGTATCACCTTAAGGGGTGCCTGGGTGGTTCAGTCAGTTAAGCCTCAGACTCTTGATTTCAGCTTAGTTCAAGCACTGTCTCAGGCTCTGTGCTAGCAGAGCCTACTGGGGATTCTCTCTCTCTCCCTGTCTCTCTGCCTCTCTTTCTCAAAATAAACAAATAAACTTTAAAAAAATAAAGTATCGCCTTATGTACTGAGTTTCTAATGCCCCCACTTTACAGATGAGAAAACTGAGGCCCAGAGGAACAAAAGAACAGAAGCGGACTGGAATCCCAAACCCCTGAACCCCATAATCGATCAATGCTCTTGCCAGGAAAATATCATGCAATGTTCGTTCGGCGGGGGGGGGGGGGCCCTTAAGAGGCTCGAAACTGTTTTCAATTTAACTCATCCTGCCCTGTGACGGGTACAGCATGCTACAAAGTTGCAACCCTAACTAGATAATTCTGCTGAGCACTGCTATGCTTTGAGATTCCAGCCAGGGTTCAGCTGATGCTACAGACTTGATCCTTCCGGAAAAACCCTTTCTCCCCTGAGCACGGTGTGTGGGAAGAGAGACCCTCCCATCCAGCCTGGCCAGCACGTCTATTCCAGCCATCACCACGATGGCAAAAGGGTGCCCCAGAAGTCACCCTCTCCTTCCAGACATTCCAGGAAGTTGATTCTATAAAGGGACACTCTACGACTCTAACATCAGAGATACCCGCACAGTCCCCCGAGGTGGCCACGAGCGGCATGGAGGAGGTCGATTGTCAGCAACAGAAGCACAAACCTCCCCGAGCCTCAGTGGGAAAACGCACCCTGGACAAATCTGCAATTCCAGGCATTTCTGAAACCTGGAAGAGTAAGAAGAGGGTTGAGACGCGGAAGGCTAGAGAGAGTGTATTCAAAGAGACGGCAATGGCCCAGGAGCAGAGAGCCCTGCGGGTACACAGCGGCACCGTGTAGGATGAGACCCTCGCTAGCCTCTGCACCTGGTGGGTAACCCAGGGCCCTCCAGGCTTGAATCCTACCTCCTCCATTTACCAGCTATGTGACCGTAACACGGTTATTTAATTCTCTGGGTCTGTTTCTTCATCAGAAAACAAACAATAACTGTGTACAAATAGTATGGGTGCAGGGAGGATGAGGAGGGTGAATACGGGCTGAGCACGCAGCACTCTCTAGGTGACTGCTATGACAAGTCCCCATGAAGGCCTGTCTACCAGGCGGACAGACAGCCCATGTACATACATGCTACAGCTCTCTGCTCCCCTTCTGTTTGAAATACCAAGTATTGGGAGTTTTCTTTTTTTTTTTTTTTTAAGTTTATTTATTCTGAGAGAGAATGCATGCTCAGGGGAGGGGCAGAGAGAGAGGGAGAGAGAGAGAGAGAGAGAGAGAGAGAGAGAGAGAGAGAATCCCAAGCAGGTTCTACTCTGTCAGTGCAGAGCCTGATGCGGAGCTTAATTCCATGAACCTTGAGATCATGACCTGAAACAAAATCAAGAGTTGGACACTTAATCGACTGAGCCACCCAGGTGCCCCAGGAGTTTTCTTTAGGAACGTATACTCATATTCACAATTGCTTTCACTTTTTGCAGATTCCTTGAGATGTAATTGACAAATAAAATCCTAAGATATTTAAGTGTGCGTGTGGTGATTGAACATATGCATACATTGTGATAGGACTTCCACCAAGAAGTGCTGAGATCGGACCCTCACGAGGGCGTGGTTGTGCTCGTCCTGCATTAGCTATGCGGCGCGCGATTTTCTCTTGTTAAGAACACCACCGGCAGGCCACCATGCAGCCCTTGAGCTCGCTTAACAATGCAAAAAGTGAGAAAGCAGCCTCTGCATTGCTACTCCCCAAACAGCACACGCATTAACATTTTAGTGACAAAAAGGCAAGGTCAATTTCCTCAATAGTGTTCCATTACTGAGTGAAAGATGAAATCTAAATGTTTTTTTTCGTTTTTTGCCCCTTGGGTCTCCACAAAACTACTTCTGTTTTGAATTCCTTGAAAATGCGGCACCATCAATCTTTTAAATGTTCCTGAATCGGCCCTCACGAATAAATGGTTCTTCTCATCGCCCAAGCTTCCCCCCTCCCCCTACACCGAAGAAAGGGGCCCTTGGGAGATGAGGCAACAGAAGACAGGGGCGGGATGGCACTCCCCAGTATGATGACAGTTCTCCCGCTTGGGTGCAGGGTGAGCCCTGGTCCAGCGGGGTGCCCACCTCCTGCTGGGCACTTACCAGGCCCCCTCCACCGTGAGTCAAGCCGTTCATCCATAACACACACCTACCTGGAGTCTGCGTGTCCCCGTGGGCCAGGAGGAACCACTGAGTTGTTCAGCAGTGAGTCGACCTGTGATACCTCAGGTGCGCCCCACTCCCAGAAAGCAGCTTCTGTCTCGGGGCTGTGCCCAGGGAAATGCCTGCACCAGGGACCAGGGTGTCCTGCTGACCCCACTCCCAGAGCTCAATGTCAGCAGCAGGCTGTTACCATGAAGGTGGGGGGTCAGGACACGAGCTCAAAAGGCAACCACAGAGACACGAGGTCTCATCTGAGTGTCGCCTCCCCTCTCCTCCTGCCCTCCCCCACTGTCTAGTGGATGACTGAAGAGTCTGGTGGTTTCTGAAGCATGGAAGGGCATCAGAATTCCCTGTAGGGCTGCTCTAAGTAACACGGATTTCACATTCCACTGCCGGATATTTCAGTTCAGTAGGGGAGCTGGGTTGGAGTGGGGTTTTATTTGTTTGTTCTAACAGGTGATTCTGGTGGCCATGACCAGGCAGCACTGGCCTAGGCCACTAGCCGCAGATATCAGGAGGAGAAGCCCACAGGGCCCTTTGCGTGGAACACAGCTCCTCCAAGCAAGCTGAACCATCTCCTCGGTTAGAGCCGGATTTTGCGCATCTGGGGGTGAGTTGCTATTTCTTTAACCCTCTGAAAGCCCAGCAGAGAAACTGTCAAAAGGTGCCCTGAAGATGTTTCCTGAGAACAAAGTCCTCTCTGGTGAGGTGAGGAAGACTCCACAGAAGAATCCGAACGAGGCTTTGCCTCCATCTAATGAGCACACGTGCTTTCCAAGGCCTTCCTGTTCCTGGAAACGTTGCCATCTGCATAGACTCCCAGCACTTGAAAGGCCCTACCTTCACGGTCACGGCACAAAGCCCACAGGGTCAACCACCACGGTGCATTCTCCTGGACTAGCGGTTCCTGGGGGGCTTGGGGAAGGTGAGAAACAAGGAGGATGTTGGGTGGGGTTGGCGATGACAATTTACTAGCTCCCCACATCCTGTGAAGGTGATTTCTCTTCTGAGAAAAAACATCGCTCACAAGAACTTCATCTACAACACCTCTTCCCTCACCCTTTCTTCACTCTGACACACACGTCTGCACACGCATGCACACACACGCACACGAGGTGTGCACCACAGGAACATGGAGCAAAGGACTCCCCTGCTCAGGAAGAGGAGGGCATTCATTCTCGGGAAGGGTAGCTGGGGGAACAGAGAGAAGGACACATGTGTCGGAGGTACTTCAGGGAAGGGATCAGCAGGGCCCTTCCTCACAGGCCAGGGTGATTATATGACAAAGTCACAAGGCCTTTCATGTTTCTGGAGGCTTGATTTGAGCCCAAATAAACCCGTGGATCAAGGGCCATTTCTGACTATTACAAGGGATGAATATCCCATAGGTCATAATTAGAAGGTGATGAATTATGAAAATTAGAATCAAGGAAGAGCCAACCTTCCTTCTAGGAGAAGACAAAAATCATTTACCTAAATGACACCTCAGTGTCACCTGTTTTTTCAACCTTGTCTTTCTGAACCAAACCTGAAAAACAGTTGTAAAACTTTAGCTCGGCCAACCTCACGACGAAAAAATCTAACAGCTCCTTGTAGCTTTAAGCAGAGTCCTATGCTGAGCGTCTTGAAGTGTTCCAAGATCCCAGCCCCCACGCCAGAGTAAGAATGATGTATGAGGCAATATAAAAACATCATTTTCCATTTGGCACAGAGAGCGTGGTATAAGACTTTGGAGGTTACACTAAACAGATGAGAAGGCAACAGTAGAGGGATCCAAGTTTAGCTCCCCCATCCCCTGGTGCACAGCGGAGACCTCACATGGGTGGTAGCTAGAGAGGAAGTTAGTGCTGGAGAAGCCAGGAAGCTTGGTTGTGTTTTGGGGCCTCTGTTCTGTGCTGGAGTCAACTAGGTAAATTCCAATGAACAATCCGACTCTTGGTCACCACCCCCTAAGAACTAACTGAGGCAAACGCCGACATTCTATAAAGAAGCAACAGCAAAACACAGGTTTTCAAAAGCACTCTATGCTCCTCTCCAAAAGGGATGGGCAAGAATCCAGAGTAGATACATGGTGTGGCCCAGAGAGAAAGAGCTTGACCTCAGACGGAGGTTCTAAGCCACTTTCTACTACCTACCATCTGGGGGATTGGGGCCAAGTCCACCAACCTTGCTGAATCTGTTTCCTCATCTTTCAAAAATGGAAATATAGTTCTTCAAAGTGATTGGGAGAAACTGTCACCTCTGAAGCGCACCCACAGAAGTATGAGCATTGTGGATGACGGTGAAGAGAGTGATAGAACAAGGCCACTCCCCATTCATCTCGAAGCCACGATCATGCTGCATCAGGAAGAACCCAGGACCCCGGAGACATAAACCGGATCCATCCAAAACCGAGGCTCAAGATGAGCATGATCCCAGGGTCATGAACACACCCAACCAAGTGCCTCCTGCTCAGCGCCAGAGAACCATCTTTCATCCACACCCAGTAGTCACGCTATGACGACGCACACCTGTGAGCCAAAAACACACGAAGAATATGCGATCCCTGGGGCATTTCCCCAGCCCCAGCCTCCGGCGCACCAATCACAGACACAATCACACCCCAATGTCTCAAATTCATCTCCTACAGGCCCTGCGAGGGCCAAGACCAAAAGTCGCCAGGGCGAACTAGCATGTGTTCTATTTGTTGGTCCTCTGGCTGTAATTGCTGGTTGGTTGGAGACTAATTTATGAGACTAATATAAATAACTCACTCAGATAATTCTGGCAATTAAGTCTGGCAAAAGAGCAGGAGACGGATGTGACATGTACTGAGTGCCGAGGAGCTCAAGAGGCAGGTTTCTGAAAGGTAGGGAGAGCTATGCAGGGAAATTAACTCCAGAGTGGTTTGCAGGGAGTCAGGGGCTCTGGGCTCATTAGTTCAATCTTGGCAGCTGTCAATCACTGCCAAAAGGCAGTTTAATCTTGCCCCCAAAGCACTCGGGAACCCTATGAATCACGGCCCATGGTTAGCCATTCAATGTTGAGGTCATGAGTTACGAGTATCCTCCAGCTGGGAGGACACGGGCTTCTACCCAGCATGTGCCCTGGGCATGAAGGATGTGTGGATAAGTACAAATACCCAGACAGCCAGAGGTGACAAAAACGAGTCTACAATATTAGCCCAACTGGGTTTATGAGAAACAAGTGTGCAGTTCAATACCGTTTATATGGTTCATGGGAGACTCTTGAGCAGTGACAGAGAATATAATTCTCATGCTCTTTAGGGTTTCCAGAGATGAACAGGAGATACAGAAAACACAGTAATAATGTGCTATTATAATGCAGAGGGGCTGGGTGGTTCTGGATCTCCCTCCCCAATGTTTACCAAAAACTTTCAGCTGTCTGGCCAAGTTAAGAAATTCAGAGTGTCAGGGAAGAGTGATTTTTTTTCTCTTTACACCATTCTGTTTGCAAGGAAGCTAACGTACCAATCTAGAATTGGAGAAAGATTGCACCAAATAAGGCATTTGGGTGTGCAAATTCTAAGAAATTCTTAATAACAGCGATATTAAATAATAATAATTCTTTCTTTCACCTTGAGCTGAATAACTTGCAAAGTTCTATCTCATATGATCTTCACAGCAAACCGGTGAAGTACGTATTCTTATCCCCCTGGCACTGATAAGAAAAAGGCTCAGAAAGTGGGTTCTTGCTTCTCCAGATCTCCCCCCCTTCCCGCCCCCAGATAACTCCTGGAATGTTCATAATTCTGGACTTAGAAAAATAAGAACACAGATGTCAGGACATGCATCTTGAGTCAGGTGACACCGAAGAGACGCCTCACTCGGGGTGCAGACTTGCGGGGGCAGAGCTCGAGTATAAGGGCAGAGAGGAAGAGGAAGGAACTGAACACTCTGGTCCATGGTTCATCAGCATAAATGCAGTTCCAGGAAGGACCCTGGACAACAGGTGTCCTAAGGAAGAAGAGTCCCAAGGAGATAGGTTCCTACAATAAATTTGCTATCAATTATGCACCTTTTGTCCATAGTCCTGACTTCACTAGTCAGAAACGCAGCTGCATCTCAAGAAAGGTCTCAACAGCAGCCCCGGAATTCCAATAAGACCTCCGCTAGTCCAGATGGAAAAGGACAAAGGCACAAAATGAGCCCATGAAGCAGAGGCTTGGAAGTAAGCATCCAGGCAGGCGTCTTGACCGTGGACCCCTGGCAGAGTCACTACCGGCTGGGCCTCAGGGCCTCTTCAAGCAACGCCCGTTTCTAATGAACGGTGTGAAAACAATTGTGGCCTATGAGCCTTAGGTGGGGAGCTGACAAGACAACTTCATCATAACGCAGCGGCTCCAATGCTGCCCCGGGGACCGAGAGGAGCTGACTTCCAGCCATATGCTGGAAAAGGCCTTATGGGTTGGTTATGTCACCTGGAGGCTTCAGCCCCAGAGCCTGGCTCCTCCCCTTGCCTTCGGTCAGCCCAAACCCTGTTGCCTGGCAAATAGAGTAGGCATTCAGACCTACCGGTGGTCTCTTAGGGACACCCGCAATCAGGCTAAGATTGGAATGTGTGCATTGGTGCAGTTCCACCGGCATGAAATCATGGACGTACTTTGTCCATGTTGGTACATAGCTGCTCCTCTGAACTCTGGGGTGCCCGCCACCATCACGCTGCCCACCCACCCCCACCCCATGACCCCGGATCTCCTCAAGATCCTGCAACTCAAGAGCTGGCACCTTGTACAGCAAGCAGGCACTGCTCTGGGGACTGCATGGGTGCACGGGCTGTGCAATCTCCACACGAGGCGAACACCCTCCCTGCGTATGCTGTCGGCGGGGCTACAGCCTGACCCACTGCACTTCCCTGGAGGAAGGGCTACAGGACCCCACCATGCCGAGAACCAGCTGAAACCACTGTCTATTGCCCTCCACATGGTGACAGGCCTACCTTCCTTCCCACTGGTACTGGGGAAGAGGGAAGGAACTATAGTCCAACATGCATTCTGTTCATACCTTCAAGTGTATGGAAATATCCACTTGATTTCGAGGAAAAGGAAAAAAAAAAAAATCCAGGCAGGGTCCACGGTCAAGACGCCTGCCTGGATGCTGGCCCCACCTCTGGAACTGAAAATCGGGCTGGTATTTCACACCATCTCTGGCCCACCAGGGAGAAGCCGCATGTCCCCCCAGCACTGTCCCAGCAGAATCACGGCACAACAGCCCTCACGGGCCTCAGCTATCATTCAGCCTCGTGTGTTTAAAGTGCATGTCCTAACCATTAGCAGCTCACAGAACCAACTTCACGGTTCACAACTGGCATTTTTCGACTGAAATAGAAAAATCACATAACAGCACAGGAAAGTATGCCTATGGAAAGGGGCCGTCATGTGGAACTTTGGCTTAATTATCTTCACGGACGTAGGTACTGAATTGAGAAAGAAAACACATTTCTTACCATCGGTCTCAAGGGGAAAAAATAGAGTTTGAAAGCCCTTGATCTAGTTAATTCCGCCCTACCGCTGATGAGGAAACTGACCCATGCAAGGAAGGCCACTGGAGAGCGTGGTGCGTGGAGGAGGACAGCACTCCACGCGGCCTGCCGTCTTCACTTCTCTTGGAAGCGGCTCCAGCTCTGGGCACCAGGATGTCAAGTTTCCTGGGTGCTAAGGAGCTGGCTCTTCAGCCCCCACGAGCTGCACTTAAGTGGTCTCTAGCGTGGCTGTGACTTGCACCAGCAGACTAAACCTTAGCACCTGACCCCCTGACCCGGGCCAGGAGGCCTTGACAGAGACAAACTGTCAGTCTCCCATTCCCCCAGCCAGGCCGAGAGCAGTGGGGTGTGTGCCCAGCCTCCCCCTCAAGAACTCTCCTCTGCCGTCCCGAAGGTCCCTGCAGACCCCAGCAAACGGTGGGGCCACCAGACTCCAGGGGCCTCAGGCTGAGGCTCCAGGAAGGGACTGAAGCTCTTCTAAAAAGGTCCCTCCGCTCTCTAGCAAGCCTTCTGCCTGCTGGGGCGGCCGCGGGGCCTCAGGGAAAACGAGGGGAGCGTGTGACTTCTGAGCACTGGCGGCAGGGAAAGGGCTCCTTCTGACCATGTATCGACGCCCATGTCTGGCAATGAGAAATAGCATGGATCCTGGAGGAGAAACTACTGAAACTACATAAAAACACAACTTTTCGGGGGCACCTGGATGGCTCAGTTGGTTAAGTATCCAACTCTTGGTTTCGGCCCAGGTCATGATCTCGAAGTTTGTAAGACTGAGCCCAGAGTTGGGCTCTGTGCTAACAGCGCAAAGCCTGCTTGAGATTCTCTCTCTCTTTCTCTCTCTCTCTCTCCCTCTCTGCACCTCCCCCATATGTGCATGTTCTCTCTCTCTCTCTCTCAAAATAAATAAATAAACATTAGAAAAAACCCAACTTAAAAAAAAAAAACTTCTTTGTCCAATAGGAACTGGTTAGGTAAGAGCTAACAGTCACTAAAAATTAACGATTTGGCAAGCATTGTGCAAGGGCCTTACACATCATCTCCCTCCATGTATAACTACTTTATCTCACTTGACATATAATAAAGCCCTGTATGTTAATATCTCACACATACACAGAGCCATCATTTTAGCCTGTGTGTTCTAGTCTAAGCATTTCATGTGTATTGTTTAATCTCAGCCCTGGCTCTAAACAGTAGGTGCTATTCTAGTCCCCATTTTGCAGGCAATGAATTGAGGTAAGAGAAGCTCGCCCAAGACCACGCAGCTAATGGATGACTGAGCCAAGACTTAGACCCAGGTGGTCAGGCTTCAGAGCCCACCCTCACAACTGCTTCTACTGTTCATGATTAGCTCCATTTCCAGGTGCAAAACAGAGACCCAGAGAAGTTCGATCAGTATGTTGACTCCACCCAGAGACTACCTGTAAGCCAACATATTTAACAGAGGCTAAGGCAGGACCACGAACATCAGGGCTGAAGACCCTCCAGTGCCAGACCTTGAGTCTTTAATAGCTGCCTCCTGGGGAGGTCCAGAGGCTTTCAAGGAAAAAGCCAGAATGACAGAGATAGTCACGCAACTTAGGACAAAGGCTATTTTATTTCAAAACTGTGATTTTGAGTATAGTTGACACACAGCATTACGATACTTCCAGCGTACAGCACAGTGGTTCAACTTCCCTGTATGTGAGGTTATGCTGACCACAAGGGTAGCTACCACCTGTCCCCGCATAGCCCTACTAGAATACTGACCATATTTGACAATGGCTATTTTAACCAGAAGGGAAGTTTTTAATTATGTTATCACTTTTCACTACTACAAACAGCCCAGATAAGAGAGAACTAAAGCTCTTACTGGGATCTTTGAATTCCAGTTTGTTAATTACAGGGTTGGGAAATCTGGAAACGACCCTACAACATACCTGATTCCATCCCCAGCTTTTATTGACAAGGAAACCAGGGATGCTATGTCAAGTGTCATGCCCAGGGGACACAGCCAGTAAGTGACAGAGTCCAGATGAAAACCTTAGGGCTCCTGAACTGATGCTTTCAGGGTTTGTCTGTGGCGGCTTGTCTTTTCTCCATCCATGCTGACTCTGTTCAATACATACTCGCTAATGCACAGGTCACGAGCCCCGCCCACAGCTGACAGGGCACACCCTGACAAGAAAGGGATCCTAAGACACGGGCTCGGCGGCCCAAATTTCCACCAGTGATGAAGCCAGTCTCATGCATATGTAGATTTTTTGAGTAAGCACCTGAATTCTGTGTGACTGATTTCAGCTTCCATTGGAGGTGGTTTCTAAATTTAGAATGAACATCCCAGGCAGTCTGTTACACGAATGTATACTTCCTCAGAAGACGTTGTCAGAAACAGTAAAATTGACATACATAAAACAGTTTCTTCAAACCTTAATAATATTGAACTGTAAGAATAAAGTATCTCAAACAAACATAGCTTTAACCATAATGCCCTTCAAATTAACGGCGATAGTCCAGGACTGTCCAGATTTGTTTCTAATGAAAAGCCAGAAGCGTCCTCATCCTTACTCTCACTTGCCAGTACAGTTCCCTAGGCCTGGCAGTCATCGCTACACACTTGCCACTACCCAATCTAGAGCTTTAGTAATTGATCATTTGGGATGCCAACGTGTACTTTATGTGATAAAAGCACCTTTGCCGAAGCTGAAGCGCCTGTTAATTTTAATCACCACCCTTTTTGTCTATTCTGATTGGTTGCTTATATTCAATTACAGGCTCTCCTGTCTTTTGCATATTCAGGAGAGGGAGGGGCAGGACTGGGAGGAGCCTTTCATTGAAAACATCTTAACCACGGAGACCCTGCCAAGCAACGATGCAATAGGACCCGGAGTCCACACTGACATGCAACCTTCCATCAAAACACCATACCGTCCCTTACCAGATGGAAAAAAAATTACTCTTATGCCCTGAAATTTTCCATTCTTGATCTCAGCCCAAAGGTGACTTTTTTATTTTTAAACTTGAGCAAAAAAAAAAAAAAAAAAAAAAAAGTTCAACTATTTTTGATTCATGCCTGGGCTAAAGAAACACACTTTGTTCTTGTTAAAGCAAGGTAAAAAAAAAATTTAACACCTAAGTAGCTCAAACGACTGAGCTTCAAATGTCCAAGCATCCCAAACTAGCTAGTGTTCACAGAGGTAGCACCTTTGCTATAATTGCAAAGCCAAAAATCAATAGCCAGGGTGACAGGGAGCTGGGATTCCACTTTCTGTGCACCTTGTCCCCAGTTCTAGTAAATACTGTGAGAACCCTGTAGAATTCTGAAATTATTTTAGCTGGGTGTCTGAGCCTGAAGCTGCTCCTGGGTGATAAGGGACAGTTCACCTGACTGCCTCTGTCCCCAGGCCTTGCTCCCTTGACTCTTCCCATCCATCCTATCCACTCCAGCCCCCTTCTACACTGTTCCTTCTCCTCGAGCTCCATCCAGCTACTCCTGTGTCCATGGAGGAAGAGGAGGGTAGGGCACCTGGATGAGAAGGATCAGGGGTACAAACCACGCTTTCTCCAACCAGCCCCATAACATCATGCAACTTCCCTCTCCTTGATGAATCCCCTGGATTTCAGCCACAAGATTCTTCTCTCCGCTCTCTCATCCCGCCCTAATGCATATGACTGCAGGCCCAAGGGAGAGCCCATGGTGATGGGGCTGCCTCCATCCGCCCTTCTGTAGGGGGTGGGGGAGTGCTGTGTGCCATACACTTGGCAAGACCCTAGGCCCGAGTCCTGCCTCTGCCACTTATTAACTGTGTACCTGTGAGCAAGTCGCATCCACTCTGCAAACTGGCCCTGATCACATCTGTCCCCCCTGCCCCAGAGTGTCGTTATGAGAACCCCGGGGAATCACGGAAGTGAGCGCACTTTGGACTCAGCCCTCGACATAAACGTGTATTCCTATCAATAGAAACAGACTGCAGCAGAGGGTGGTATGTTCCTTTAGGATAAAGTCCAACAGATACTGGCATTAAGTGAAAAACAACCAGGCAGAAAACAAGGCACTAAAAGAGAAGAACAGAGACTGGACCTATAGGGCTCCTACTAAGGGCAAGTTCACAGTGACAGAGCCATCAGTGAGGGCTTCCTGGAAGAAGAGCCTTCCTACCAAAGCTGGAGTGGTTCTCACCACGCTGATCAAAGACCGAGAGCTCTTCAAGGGCAGGGCATCTCTCTCGAATATCGCGGTTTTCCCAGCCTCTCCCTGGCACCAAGTCGCTTCACAACAGACGGGTATTGAGTGAAGGAAGCCTGAATGAACAAGGAACTCGGACACCCGGGAGGAGGGGGAGGGAGGGAGTCCCAGATAAGAACACACGGGTCACGAGGCCTTGCTTGGGGCACACTGCAGACCAGTTCGGGTGCAGTGAGGCTCACGGAGGGCAGATGAGGAAGCGGAGGTTGGAAAAGCAGGCCGGGTTCTGAGGGGCAGAGGCCTTGACCACGGGGTGCAGGAGGAGTTCGGGCTTCTGAGCACAGGGAGGAGCAGAGGGAGTTCAGAGTGATGTCATAAAATCAGTATCTGGGGAGAGGACTCTGGCAGCTGTGCACAGGACCGCCTGGAGGAGGGCGCACAGGAGACCTGGCAGAGCAGCCAAGAGGCAACTGCAATAACTCAAGCAGGTGGTGAGAGGGGCCGGCGAGCCACCGCCTCCCCGGCCGAATCACGCTTCTGGCAGCAACCGTCTCTACGACAGCGGGAGCGCCATCAAAGGCCAAACTTGGTGACCATCCCCATTAGACTGCACCTCCAGTGTCTACCAGTCCTCCTGCCTGACACCCTGCACTGGCTACCCCCAGCACCAGCTTCCTGCAAGTGGTCACCTTCCCCCTCCTGGATCCTGCCAGGGCCGAGCCAGTCCATTTTTAGATGACACCTCCCATAGTATGCTCTCCGTTAAAGGAGATAAACAAGGATGAGGCGGGGTGGGGTCGGGGAGCAGGGCGAGAGCCTCCGCGGCTGAACACATTGTCCCAAAGAGGTATCTCCCCAACGATTTTATAAGGTACTATGTGGACATGACAGTTCAGACTACGGTAAAAAGAAGGCGGAGAAAAAAGTATGAAAGAAAGGGCCAGAGGGTTCGAGCCACATTAAAACAACGTGAGAGGTAAATTCCGCTGGTTAAGAGCTGATGACAGATTGCCTTGATTCCAATCCGGGCCCTGCCGCTTCCTAGCCTGTGACCTTGGCCCCTGGACTCTGTGAGTCAGTTTCCCATCTGTAAAATGATCTTAATGGTAGCTCCCACCCACCGGGGCAGGCGTGAGAATTGAACGGTTGATCGGTACTTGGCACTCAGCCTGTGATTGATAAGTGGGCCGGTAACGTGGCCACCGGGGGTACCGTGCCAG
Source organism: Paradoxurus hermaphroditus (assembly GCA_004024585.1). Taxonomy (NCBI): domain Eukaryota; kingdom Metazoa; phylum Chordata; class Mammalia; order Carnivora; family Viverridae; genus Paradoxurus; species Paradoxurus hermaphroditus. Next base: position 29,001 of record PITB01007652.1, on the reverse strand, counting down.
AGGCCGGCTCCCCAGAACAAACTGACTCTGACTCCCGTGGCTTCCGAGCAAGCCCCCTGCACCGTGATGTCCTCTAACGGGTGCACCGCTGGGAGCTCCCTGCTCCCGCTGGAATTCCAGGATGAAATGCGCCTCCCCACAGCCCCGGTGCTCTTCTCAGGGGGCACACACAGCAGGCTGATGCCTCTTCCCCGTCACAGACCTTCCGACGTGGGAAGGCGGCCTCTGTGTCTCCGCAGAACAGTCTCTTCTCTACAATGTCTCTTTGCGTTTCTCTCCCCCTTCATTTCTCTTAACATTCACCTGCTGCTCAGAGAAGATTAGGCATCAGGGATAGCTAAATAAGAAGAAAATGTTTTTTAAATGGAATAGCAAAAAAAAAAGGGCTTTAAAAATTATTGCATCCCATGGGTTCTGGAGGCTTATATAAATGGAAGCTCCATGACAAGAAGCTGCAGCCCTCTGGGTAATGTCCCTGCACCCACGCTCCCAGAGCCCTGCCCCAGAGAAGATGGGGGTTCGCTTCAGGCCCCCCTGCTCTCCCAGGGCCCCGCTCAGGGCAGCCACCCGAACAGCCCAGCAGCACGAGCACTCTCGCCATGCATGAATGCTGTGGGAACCATTTGAAAATAAAGTTTCCAATTACTACTGGCATTTCTGGAGTGTCCGCTGCTGGCTGCAGCTGTCCCACGGAAGGCCAGTGACGTCATCTGCAGGCCTGACAGTGCTGAGTTCCAAGGCTGGGCCGGGCCCGTGTCACTGGGGAGGGGGAACCTGCCATTTCCTCCGGAAGGCCAGCTCCACTTGGGCTCATTGCTTCCCTTCCTGGGTAGAATTCCATTGTCATGACTTGGATTCACACCAGGAAAGGTCCAGAGCTATTCCAAGGTCCAGGACAGCCCCATTAGACGGTTTCTAAAGTCTTAGTATACGCCAAGCATTGTGGTGGGTCCAGGCGAGCCCAGATGAGACCTACTCCCCAAATTCTCGCTGTACTCATTTCACAGAAAGAAAAACAGAATGGTCTGCATTCCTCTGCTAGAGAGAAGGAAAAATACGGAGATGAAAAGGGAAAGGGAAAAAAGGAGTGGGGCGCCTGGGTGGCTGTCAGTTAGGCATCTGACTCTCGACTTCGGCTCAGGTTACGATCTCACAGTACGTGAGTTCAAGCCCTGCCATCAGGCTCTGCACTGACAGTGCAGAGCCTGCTTGGGATTCTGTGTCTCCCTCTCTCTCTGCCCCTCCCCTGCTGGCTTGCTCTCTCTCTGTCTGTCTCTCTCTCTCTCAAAATAAATACACTTTTGTAAAAAGGAGTTAAAGTCAAAGAAAAAAAATGGATATGGAGAAAATGAAGGGGGGAGGGGAAGAAACGGGGAGAGAAGAAGGGAGAATCTCTGTATGTGAGGCTATATTTGCCCCTGAGCTTCTTTCTCTCCATCCCCCCTCCTCCTCCTCACTGTTCAGGGAGCCCAGGTCCTGTCCTCTAAGTAGAGCTGACCAAGAGGACACGGTAGCAATGCCCGCAGGGCAACGTAACAGATTGGGCTCAGGTCCATGGACTCCAGGCTCAAGGCAAAATTCGGATTTCCCAAGAGTTGGGTCTGGATTAACTGCGGATAGGATTTGCAGGCTTTGGCTGGCCAAGATCCATATCTATCCCCCATATTCACCACGGTCAGGCCCCTCTCAAAGTCAGAACCCCACCATCGACCCCCACCTCAGGATGCGAGGCCTGACCAGAGCCTCGCCACCTCAGACCGCCTCCTCTGGCTGGCATCCTGCCTTGCCGCCATCCTGGCTGAAATTATGATTACATTATAGGACCCTTCCCAAAGGAGAAGGAAATGAGAGAGACTATGTGTTCTTCAGAAGCAAGAGAAACGAAGGCAAAGGGGAAATCAAGACCCTTTCAAAAACTACCTAATAGAACCTTTAGAGCAAAGCCGTAGAGTCCGATTACATAAGATCAAACTGCGTCTGAGAGGTTAAGAAGTAACCCAAGCTGATGTGGCCGTTAAATGAAAGTCCGCCTGGGTCCCGCATGGTTTTTCCAAAACATTATAATGCATTCAGTCCTGCGAAACTACAGACTTTTTAATGTTATCTTTGATGCACCCTTATTCAGAATTGCTCTCTTAATGTTTCTAATAAAAATAGCCTGTAAGAGCGGAAGCCTAACGCTGAAGACCGTATTTTCAATTTCAGGGGTTACATTTTTCATTTCTGGAAGTTGTATTTCTTTTTCTTCAAATATCTGTACATTTTTTTAATTAATATAGTGCCTCTTGCTCATTTTTTCCAACAACTTATTTTTATAAGATTTGAAATACATTATGTATCCAATTGGCCTTAGACGTGAAACCCTGGGGACCCGATTCTTATATTCGTTTGTGCTGACTTTCACTCACGGTGACTTGCTTCCCTGTTTTGTAATTTGAGGGTAAAGCTCATGTCTGAACGGCTGGGTCTTACCTACAGTAATCTTTCGGTGCTCGAGCTATGAGTATGTCCCTCTAGAAGGAATTTGTCCTTTGATTCTGACAGATGCTATGGAAACGCTATCAACCCAAAACGACATGACGTGAATTTCACAGCTCGGGGTGTCCTGGGCCACACAGGTAGTAGAAATTCAAACCTGAACCCGCATGTCAGCAGATCTATGGTTATAAATTCACCCTCCCTCAACCAAGCCAAAGGTGAAATGGGTAAGGTTCCTTGTCTGCTCCCTTTGCACTGCCCCTGCCACCTCCCCTTCCTTCCCCTCCCAAATGTTGCTGGATCACCTGCTCCCTGAGGATGTAGCCCCCACCCCCCGCCCCCAGAAGGGCTGGTTCTATGCAGGAATCTCATTTCCAACTTCCCACCTGGCAAGGGCCCAAGGTCTGGTCTCCTGGGCCTTCATAAACACCATGCTTTCAATCCTGGCTTAAAGTCTAACGCCTCTTCAGCCTGATTTCTTTTTAGACATATCAAAGTATCTCTCAGGGCCTGCCTCTTGGGCCCCTCTCCTGTACTTAACTGAAGGCTGGGTATGCCTTTCTCTCGTCTCAGGAGCCCAGAGTTCCCAGAGCCCTCTAAAGCAGAAGCTTTAAAAACTTTAAAATTTTGAAGCCTTTATGGCGGGGGGGAGGGGAGGGCAGGGAGCAGCCACAGCAAGGTTTTAATGACCTATAGAGCTAATAGTAATGAAGAGTGCATTCCACTGTGAACTCAGCAGTTTCTATTAAGGGACATCTGAACTCCTCTAAAGAAGAGAGAACAAAGACCAAGACAGAAATATTAGCACAGAGCCAAGTAAGTAGATGTGAAAGGAATCTACAAAGAATGCAGAGACATTCATTCCCGTCTTTTTGTTTTGCTTGGTTCGTCCTCATCTGTGGCACAGCAAAATAAAAGTGACACCTTTGCACGTGCGCACGCACACACAGGATGTGGACCTCTGCTAAAGCTGGAAATAGGTGCATCGTTAGAGACTACAATTCCGTTTTCTAATTTTTTTAATGTTTATTTATTTTTGAGAGAGAGAGAGAGAGAGCATGAGTGGAGAAGGGGTAGAGAGAGACGGAGACACAGAATCCGAAGCAGGCTCCAGGCTCTGAGCTGCCCGCCCCCCCCCCGACGTGGGGCTCAAACTCACGGACTGTGAGATCACGACCTGAGCCGAAGTGGATGCTTTATTTTCTTTTTTAAGTGTATTTATTTTTGAGAAAGAGACAGAGACAGAGCACGAGTATGGGGAGGGCAGAGAGAGAAGGAGACACAGAATCCAAAACAGGTTCAGACTCTAAGCTGTCAGCACAAAGCCTGAGGAGGGGCTCAAACTCATAGACTATGAGATCATGACCACCGTCGGAAGCTTAACCGACTGAGCCACCCAGGTGCCCCTACAATTCAGTTTTCTAAAGACACAAGACCACACGAAACACCTGAAACAGGTAGAGACCACAACAGTTTCTATGGCTGTCAAACCCTTCACCCACACCAGCCCCACAGAAGACCTCTGTTGTTCACAGGTTCCTGACAGTCAACTTTCTGATAATTAGTCTTCCCTACTTTCCTCCAACTACCAGTCTTTCCTCTCAAAAAAGATCCACTGACTAAATCAATAACACACTCACACACACATCGATTGTTATTCGTGGGTTCAAAACTCCCTACTTAAAACTATGGAGGGGCGCCTGGGTGGCTCAGTCGGTTAAGCGGCCGACTTCAGCTCAGGTCATGATCTCACAGTCTGTGAGTTCGAGCCCCACGTCGGGCTCTGTGCTGACGAATCATCAGAGCCTGGAGCCTGCTTCGGATTCTGTGTCTCCCACTCTCTCTGCCCTTCCCCTGCTCACGCTCTGTCTCTATGGCTCTCAAAAATGAATAAAAAAGTAAAAAATTAAAAAAAAAAAAAACTGTGGAGCCAGATGCATTTTAGAATTCCAACTATTTCAGAGTTTAGAAAATTAATTAGGTGAATCTATGGGGTTTGGGCCACCAATCACTGTCGCACACACTAGTTTCTGCAGGGACACTCAAATGTGATTCTCCGGACTAAGCTGGGTGAATCAAGACTATCAACAGCCTCATACCAGTTTGGGAAAGGATCGCCGCCCTCCCCCATTGGTGAAAACCCTCACTTTTTGGAGCTTTAGGGATTTGGGAATTATAAACAAAGGGTTGTAGACTCAGATCAATGAGTTCTCTCTCAAATTCCCTCACATTTAAGTCCCCAGCCTGAAACTCCTGGGGCCTCTGTTGCGAAATCCATGTTCTGGTTCTCAGAAGAGGAAGACAAGAACAGTGAGTAGGAGAGGAGCAAAGCATTGAGATGGGTGATGGCCAGCAAGAGCCTGGCCAGGCCTGGAAGCCACAGGCTTGTAGGCATAAAACCACAGAACATGTCATGAAATGGGGTGGGTCATGAAATGACCCCAAAAGGTCCCTAGCAAAGTCTCAGTTTCAACAAGTCAAGCCGGCACAGGTTGGATGGTGGCAATCAATACAGTTGGATTCGAGTCTCGGATTTGTGACTAAGAGACATGCAATGTGAGGCAAAGCTTCGGTCTTCTCCTGGACATGAGAGAGAGCCAGATGTCTCTACGCATATTCTGGCACAGTATGTACATCCATATGTATACATATGTATATATACATGTACATATACTATGCAGCTATGTATACACATATACACATGAGGTCTGGTGTGTTTCTTACTGGGGGACATGGTCTAAAAACCTTCAAATTTACTTGCTAAATAATTTCTTATGAATCTTTCAGAACAAATATTCTGTGAATTCTTTTTTCTGCTGTTACATAATCCAGGCACTCTGTGTTAAAGTCATCCCAGACTAACAATCAAGAAGAGATTTTGCTAAACCCTTTGTTTCAAGAGATGCTTTAATGACTAGGACCTGACTTCTACCTTTGTCTCTGCTGCTTGCTCTCCATGACCCCCTGGGCACATAGCTACTCCCTGGGCCTCAGTTTCCCCACTTGTGACATGCAGAGGTGGACCATCACAGATACCCCCAAGAGCAACTGCTGGTGTAAAATGGGAGAAATAAGGGTCACGACGATCCCATGAGGTAATACTTAGGAATAGTGCCTCGGGCACTTGGTAAGTGACATATAATTTATATAATTTTGTTTGTAAGATTCAATGATGATGACGTTCTACATCCGGTGTCTCCGGCACTTCTGAACCCAGGATTTATGGGGCACAGTCAGCTTCACCCGTGACTGGTGCGAACGGCTACATTCAGAGGCCCTAGACGCTGGCTGCCGCACAGCCTGGGTCTGGAGACCATAACCACCACCCTCTTTCCTGCCTCATCTTAGCCCTTGGAAGGCTCAGCTCATCCCCTCGATAAATTATGACCAGAACCCTGTGTTTGTTACGCAGCCTCCTGGGAGACGGGCAGTGGCATAGCAGAGGGATTACTTTGGGTAAATATTTCTCTAAACTTCCCTCTTGCCACCACCGGGGTTCAGGGCGAGGGGGCCAAGCTCCGAACAACCCCCCATTCTAACCCAAGGGAGCCTGGGATGCTGCAGACTTCAGCGTCTCCCAACACGGAGCAAAGGGCCCCACTAAGGGTGAGCTCCAACACGAGGCACTGGCAGCACAGGGCGGGCAAGGAGAATCCCTGAACCAGGCTCGCAAGGAGCTAGCGACTACCTTCCCCGAACAGTTATTCCCGTCAAGCAGGGGATCGTCTTTATAGCACTTAGTGCCTGGATCAGCGAGCCACCACATTATAATTCCGCCCCTCGGCCCATGGCGCGACCAGTGCTCTGGCTCCTGGTTATCGATGTCGCCAGCGCTTCGGAGCCACCTGGAGGGCCCCACCCCACAGGTCCTGATTCACTGGCTCCGGAGTGCAGCCTGACAATTTCCGTCTCTGATGCCGCTGGTCCAAGCAAAGAACCAGTGCCTGCTTGGTAGTCCGGGGAGAGAAGCGGAACTGTGAGAAGCAGTTGCACAAGGCCCCGGAAATAGACTCAGTTTTCTCAGCTGTGGGTTGGGAAGAATGACTCCTGGTTTAAGCAGCTCTGGTCTAGGGCAGAGCTCCTGGGATTTCCAAATGCGCACCTGGGAAATCTTGCTGAACTCCAGACCTGGGCTCAGCAGGGCTGGGGTGGGACCCGTGCTCCAGGTCCTAGAACTAAACTCAGAGCATGGAGCCCAGACGAACATGCCTGACTCCCATTTCTTCCCCTGCTTCTCACTCCCGGCAAGTTTAGGGCCAGGCAACTCGCCCTGTCCCTAACAGAGATTTGTCCTCCTGACACTTCCATTCTATTCGTGACACTCTGTGACACGGGATAAAGGGAATATGCCTCTCCTCCAGGAGACCTCCTAGAGACCCCGTCCCCTCCTCCCCGCCGACCCTCAGCCTCTCTCCATACAACTCTAACAAACCCCATTCCCCTCATCTCTTCTTCCTCTGTCACGGCAAGCACAGCTCTCCGGTGGCGAAGTGCTTCCCAGGAGCCCATCATGCGCCGTGTCTGGGACACAACGACAGAGACACAGGAAGAAACAGCATTGCAAGAGGGAATGCCTCGGGGCTCAAGAGAAGGGACACTAAGAGCTGGAACCAGAGACCTGCAAGGGAAGAAGGCCCGGGCGCCCGTCTTCAGGCCAGGGCGTCTCAGGGCCAGCCCTCTGCCCTCTGAGGCACCGGCCCCATCCTCCGGGTAGGAGAGCATCAGCCTGGAGGTGCTGCCAGAGGCGGACGAGGAGAAGAGGGTTCACAGTAATGACTTCCGTTGCTTCCCAGTTACCACGGGCGTGGCATCGTGCTCTCAAGTGCTCTACAGGTCCTATCTCTTTCCTCCTGCCAGAACCCCGAGAAATGCTCAGTACCATAGTGTCCCATCTTACGGATGAGGAACAGAGAGAGGATGAGAAGTAATCTGCCTAACTGGAAGTTGGAGAGCTGACATTTAACTCCAGGTTGAAAAAGCTACACGCTCAACTGCCATATTGAAGGCCGAGAGGTGCCTTAGACTCAGCACTCTTCCAAGATCAAGGTTGCCTTGAAAGATGGTCATGCAGGGGCAGGTTGCTTCTGGAGTTGCCCTCATGCCATTTCTATAGTAATAAATAACAATTTCATTTTACTAAAGATACTAGACTATTCTAAATACTATATACATATATACACATATATTACTTAAATATGTTAATATATATGATTATATTCTATAACAGAATATATAATTGTAATACATAAATATATCTATCAAATGAGTATACATATGTACACGTATAACTCTAGTCTCAGAACATCCTTATTAGGCAGATATTAAGTCCTCTATTTTACCAATGAGACAGTGAAGGAAGAGAGTGCGTGCAGCTTCCCCAGAGGCTCACGGCTGTGAAGAGCTAGGATTTGAACTCTGACAGCTTTGTTCCCAAGTCGTCCTCTTGACGCCCCACTCCACTGCTCACACTGGCTTTCTCTGACTCAACTACAAATTCAGAGCACAGTTCAAGGCTTCTAGGTGCTCTCTGTGCCCACACGATGCCCAGCCCCGCCACCGAATCCTTTGTAGGTGCCTTGATAAATGCCTACTAATGACCAAACAGGTGCCTCCTGCCCTATTTATAGCTCCCACCATGGCCAACTGGCTATAATTAGCACAGCCTTCTTCAGAACTGCAGCTAAATTAAACCAGTGGGTTTAGAAGCAACAGCCTCACACAGTACCTCCGGATACCTCCAGCAAAGAGCGCTGGGGGTGCATAGGAGTCCCAGCCAGTCGGCCTTTCTCTTGGATGGTGCCTTGATTCAAGGGTTTCCCAATGGCCTCTTGTGGCCTGATCTCAATTCCAGGGGCTGATTTCCCCTGGTATCCCCTAATAAAGTCAAAAGTAGATGAGAGATGACCTTCTCTTTGAGGGTCAAGAAACCAGGATTCTTGTCCTGGCTCCACCTCTAATCAGCCCAGTGGCCAACAGACTCCACTCCAACTGGCTTTCAGTTTTGCCTCCTGAAACCAAGAGGCCAGAATAGGTCCATTTCTGAAGTCCCTCCCAGGCACTTTGCATATGTCAAGTGGCCGCTGCTCTTGATGTCTTGGAGATGGGAGAGATCCCAGGAGACTCTAGAGAAGGGCCTAGGGAAGGCGCAGCCCACCCACAAGGGAGGGCTCTGGCCTGAGAGCCACCCTGTGGACCTGGGGAGGAGAGATGCACGGCCTCTCGCCATCACCTCGAGGCTGGAGAGGGAGTGGAAGAGACAGCTTTACAAGAGAGCTTATCCTTCCCTGTTGCTCCAGAACTTCTGACTGCCAGTGCTCTGCTCATTCAGGACTTAGATGTCACCTCCTCGGTGATCTTCCTGGCCTCCTTATCTAGACAACCCACCCCTCCATCATACTACCCTTTGCGGAGCACCAATGAAGATGGGAAACTCTTTTTCACTTACGTGTTAATGTGTGCGTTGTCTCCCTCACCGGAACACTAGCCCCACAGGGACAGACAAGTCTGTCTTCTCCACCTTTAGAGTGTATGGTGTGTACTGGCCACTACATCCACATCTGCAGACGGGGAGAGCCATTTCCACCCCAGGCCCTGCCTCCCCTGTGCTGAGCACCTGACTCCCACATTTTTGGAGCCTCTGGGCTTCTCCCTATTTTTCCTATCCAAACAGTGAGTCCCCAAGCAGGGAGCCACTAAACCAAAGGAGCAGGGGCTCTTGGCCAAGATGATTTCTACAGGGACGAATCAGTGACCCCTAGCCCAGGAAGGGGAAATGATGGAGAAAAGAGAAGGAGCAAAGCACAGAGGTGAAAATGGCCCATGTGGGAGAAGGAGCAGTCCTAAAAGCAGGCAGGGCAGCAGAAGCAAGGTGGGGTGAGGAGGCAGGCAGGTGGCAGCAACCAAAGCCTTAGATGCCATGCCAAAAAGCATGAACTCTATCTTTTTTTTAATGTTTATTTATTTTTGAGAGAGAGACAGAGACAGAGTGTGAGCAAAGGAGGGCAGAGAGAGAGGGAGACACAGAATCGGAAGCAGGCTCCAGGCTCTGAGCTGTCAGCACAGAGCCCGAAGCGGGGCCGAACCCACGAACTGTGAGATCATGACCTGAGCCGAAATCAGACGCTTAACCGACTGAGCCCCCCAGGAGTCCCAAGCTTGAATTATCCTACAGCAAACTTTTCTGTAATGATCTGTACAACTGCTCACCTGCCATGATTACATAAGAGCAGCCGCAGAAGGTACGTGAATGAATGCACGTGGCTATGTTCTAATAAAACTTTATGGACTCCGAAATGTGAATTTCTCATCATTTTCCTGTGTCAAAAATAATGTCCTTCTTTTGTTTTTTTCTAGTCACTGAAAGATATATAAACCATCGTCAGCTCATGGGCCATACAGATAGAGGTGGCCAGCCATGGGAAAGGAGGGGGGTTGAAAAGTTTTAGTTAAGGGAATGACAAGGTCCAGGTGACATTCTCAAGGTCCAGGTGACATCCTCAACCTCTCCTGATTTGTAGAGGATGGGCCAGTGGGGTGTTTTTCCAAAGGCTAGGAGACCCTTCAGGAGGCCCCTGGCATGGGTTAGGTGAAAGATACAAGAACCCAGCAGAAGAAATGAGACACAAAGCCTCCTCCTGAAGAGTAGTCTTCTTACTCACCCAATGCGGCAACGAGGCAGGTGCCCCAGGATCTTTCTTACCAAAATCGTGAGCCACCGCCTTCTATGAATGGCAGTTAAATGTAAACAAGCATGCTGAGTTTGAATCCGGATAATAGCCCTTCATCCTAGCAAAGCAAATCTACACTTATCACTTTACCACCCCACATATACCTAGCTGAACTTTCCATAAAAATGCTGCTTTAAAAAACAAAAACAAAAACAAAACCTTGATGTCTATAATAATGTTACTGTGCACATATAAGAAAATGCCCCTTAGGGGCACCTGGCTGACTCAGCCAGCAGAGCGTGCGACTCTCGATCAAGAGTCGAAGCCCCACGATGGGCATAGAGGTTACTTAAAAACAATTTTTTTAATCTAAAAAACAGATAATACCTTTATTGTTCAGAGAGGCATAGTAAAATCTTTGGGATGAAAGTCTGTGGTGTCAGTGATTGACTTTTCTCACTGCAGCAAAACAGCATCCATTTCTCCTGCCGTCCTCCAGCCCACAGTGTGGGGAATCCAGGGCGCAGCCTGCTCCCTTAGAGGAGACATCTGTGCTCGGCAAAGGTGGAAGTCCCGACCCACAAGCAGGAGAGAGCAGAGAACAAAACCCAAAATGTTCCTTAAGCTGAGCCATTACTGAGAGTCCACGCTGCCTTCCACGGTCCTTTGCCGATGGCCTCAAATGAGGCTGTAAATTTCTGGCGTGGCACTTACCAAAGCTAACATTTATCAAACCCTTCACGCTTAAACTTCATGACAAGCCCGGAGGGATATACTGCTCTTATCTCCATGTTGCAGATGAGCAAACTGAGGCTTGACATACAAACTGTGCAGGTCCCCAGGCTGGGTGTAATGCCCTGAAGCTGCCGTCTTAAAATCCTTAATAATTTTTGCACAAGGGACCTTGAATGTTCACTTGGACTGGCCCCCGCAAGTGAGGTGGCCAGTCCTGCTGAAAGTGGCCTAGATCACATGGCTCACTAGTGAGCCCAGGCCATCGGGCTCCAGCACCAGCCCGCCTAACCACAACACAGTCAGAAATTACACCCGTGAAGTGCCTCCTTGATGCCAAGCTCTTAAAAGGCAAAGCCAGGCCAGACACCAGGATTTGTTTGACACCCAAGTTTGAACTTTTAATCCAGGCAGGACAAAGATTTGGTGGCCTGGGCCAATCAGCCAGAGCACAATTTACTATCTCCTACCACCCTCTCCCTCCTTGGGGAACACATGGCCGTCTCCACTTACTACGCAGCAGCCGTGGGCTGGTGACAGAGGCTGCATGGGGGCTGGCCTCAGAAGGGCCACCCTGCTTTGTCTGGCCCAGCCTTGCTCTCTGGCTCTGACTACAGATGCACGTGCCCCTTGACGGTCAAAGAGGACTTCAAGGGATGGGAGAGAGTCGGGACAGAGGCGGTTCTGCGAGCAGTTATCAGTTTCCCGTAACTAAGCAAGAAAGCCTGCTGTAAAAAAGAAAGTAAAATCTCTCTTAAATATTCAGCAAACCAGGAGACATGCCCTTGGGATACAGCTTTGAGGTTCCACTTCTCAATCTTCCCCACGGTTGAGAAGATTGGCGATTTCTCCGGTAGGATCAAACGCACATCAGCCCAGCCCCAGCGGGGAAAGAGCAGACTCCAGACGCCATCACTGACACTGAGGCCAGCTCAGTTGAATCCCTGGCCCTGACACCCACTGGCTGATTGGCCTTGGCGAGTCACTTAACCTCCTTGTACCTCGACTGCCTCCTCTATAAAACAGAAATGACAATGGATTATTGGCACACAGGGCTGACGTGGGGCATGCACACATTAATATATATGGAATAAGAGTTTATCAATTGCTAGCGATTCATATTAATAACATCATCTTACAGCTGGAATTTAAGATCCCAAAGAAATGCTCACTCATCAGGAAGCAGCCTATGCTTTGCCATACCCTAAATTTCTCCCCTCCGGAATCTCCAAGACGAGCAAGCGGCATTGCCCTCTCTTGACCAACTGCAAGGAAGCGCCTGTCCCCAGCAGCTCCCAGAGCCATGCCCCTCTGGGGGCCTTCCTGACCTGAGCAGTTGAGGCCTTGGCAGACACCCAGGTGTTTGGTTCCATATTAGCTTCCAGATGAAACTTTCAGCCGACTTTATTTAAGAGATATGTGACTGCTTAGCTTATGGGCATGGACCCAAAGCAGGGCAAGCAGCCAGCAAGGGAGGCCCCACTTCCTGTGTGATTTGTCTGCACCCATAACCAGCCACCGGCCCCCTCTGCCAATTTGCAGGGCAAAGCTGATTCCGGCGAGGTGAGATAATTCCAGCATCTCCATCCCCTCCTGCTTCGGTCAGCAGCACCGTGGGCCTCCAACCTTCTTTTGGCGACAAATATCGCTCACGCGTCCAGGCCTGTCACGGCTATTGCACACCTCTGTGCCAGGCTCATAAGCAGGGCTGCTCTCGCTGACCTCTGCCCACTCGGAGCCTGGCCCTCGGGGTTCTGCCCACTCCTCCTTGGTCCTGACCCTTTGCCTCTGCTCCCTGGACTCCCAGGCTGGGCTTCCTCCTGGTGAGACCCATCCCAGCCCTGACCACAGCTAATTCCACTCTGAGCAACTGAAGACAGTCAGAAGACAGGTCAATGTACCTCTGGCCCGGTCTCACAGAAAGATGGATGGGGACACAAGCGGCCACTGGAATCCAGGTCCTGGCAAACACAGGCCTGACAGAGCCTGGGTGGGAGCCATTTCTCACACAGGGGCACCAGTTCAGGAGATGATATGCCCGGGGACTGGTCTAACACCTGGGAGAGTCTAATCGCAAGAAGAAATGATTATAAAACATGTAACCTTTGGAGCCTGTGCTGCCATAGTTTTCTGAGCTCTGAAATCTGACTAACATGATAATCAGCTTCATAACAAAAAGTCCATCCCTGAGGGAAACTCGCCCATCCTTCTCTGATCAGTGACCGAACTTCCCACACAGGCAGAGCAGGGTCCAAGATTGTCCTGGGTTTGGGGGAATGCCCTTGGTTTTGTGGCAGAAGAGAGGAGAAGATGGCGTGTTGACTCCTGATGGCTTCGGGGCTTTCCCTGCCCGTCCTTTTCACCCACCTTCCACATTCAGCCCCAGTGCTGGATCAGGAGGAAAGACCGACACGTCCAGCTTCGCTTCCTAAAGTCCTGGTCTCCAGCCCCAAGCCCTGCTCATGCCCAGGCAGGAGACACTAAGGACGTGTAGCTCTACATTCACTTAAAAGGAATTTTCCATTTCTGAAAAGTAAAATCTCACTCATAAATGACACAATTTCGGGGGTCTGAGATGGGGGTAGGATGATTACCCTCTGTCTCCGTCATATGTCATGCTTTATCGTACCTCATCAAGGACCTGATGTGGTGACAATCTGCTGATCCCTTCAGTCGCTTGGCCCAGTTACCGAAACCTAGAGAGCAGGACTTGGGTACCCTGCTAGTCAGCAACTCGGGGTCAGAGAAACTCTGTCAGACCATGGTGCTGACTCTTTGCTAAGCCCCCACTCCCTTGGGTCGGGCCTTGGTCTCACCACCCACCCAGTCTTCCCTGGCAACAAGCACCAAGAGCCCAACACACAGATGAGAGCGACAGCCTGTGAGCAACCCCCAAGTGTCTCTCTAGCCACAGAATGCAGTACACTGAAGTTGTTCAATACATGTTTTCAACCAAGGAAATGCTCCCTGGAATCCAGGCCATGGGTCGTTCAGTCCCACATTCTGTCTCTGATACAGACACCAAATGGTGAGTTGGGAGAGAGCCTGGTTGTCTGATATCCCCTTGGAGGCCCGAGGTCCAACCCAATCCTTCAGACCCTGGGAAGTCCCACAAAGGAGCCAACACTCACTGGTACCCACGGCCCGAACCCCACCTCCCAGGTCCTAGATGCACCCCACACTCACGCCCAAGGGACACCACACTCTCCACCCCCCACTCACCCCCTTCGGTACTTTGTTCATGCTCTTCTCTCACCCTGAGGTGCCCTCCCTCGCCTCCTCTAACCTGTCCCTCAAAACCCAGAAAATGAGATCGCTCCCACCTCAAAGCGGGAGACCACGACAAATCTCGAGTGCCCTGCATACCCTTACTGAGCTCAGACCACACGCCAACAGTTTGCTGGATGACCGGGATGTGGGGTGAGATGCACCCCTGCTCACAACCTGCACACGCTCGGCTGGCGGAGGGGAGCAGAGAAATGGCTCACTGCCGTGCAGGGTGACAAGTGGCAGTGTGTGGTGCCACAGCCAAGAGCACGAGCTCCAGGGTCCAACCAGCAGGTGGGAGTCTCCACTTCATGACACACTAACTGCGTGAGCTTAAGGCAAGTCTCTTAACTACATGCATCTCAGCTTTCTCTTCCGTAATTTGAAAATGATGACGATTCTTACTTCATCGAGTTGCGCTCATGATTAAATAGATTACTGCAATTGAAGACGCTTATCCACTCAAGAGTGCCTGTAAGGAGCGAAGAGAAGCACAAGGAATATTGCTTGGTTTTGCACCAAGGCCTTACCTGATTCCATTCACCAGATGTGAGCTCCGTTCACAGAGGAGGCTCTGAAAAAGGTGCATTAACCTGCCGTGAACGAGCTCTGTACCTTATCAGCTTTCTTCGTTCTCTCTACCTCTTCCATCTCTGTTTGTTTATAAACTATGTACCCTTCAAGGATGAGCTCGGATGCCACCTGCATAAGTAGGCTTACATGCTTCGAGAGTGCCCAGGTGAACAGCTTCCCTGCCCTGTTTGGGGATTCCCTTTGCAATTAGGAATGCAGGCCTTTGCCGCCCTTAGCGGCACCCTTCTGTGCAGGGGCGCCGTGTGCTCCCACCAGTCTGCAAGCTCCGTACGGATAAGTCTGAGTTCACTCGTGCTTTCATCCTCTAGTGCCAAGCCTCTGGTAACAGAGTAATTACAGCGGCACTATTTCTGTGCGGGGGCACGCCAAAACTCCCTTCCGAAGCCTCTTTCTCATCAGCACATGGCCCAGAATGGCCTTCCGGAACCTCGTTTTTATCAGAAATAGAAGTCGATTGGGCCAACCACACTGTATATCACAATGAAATTGGATGTCCAAACCAAAATATGTATTTACCAACACCCGCTTTCTGTCCCCTCTGTGTAATAAAGGGCCCCAATTTTTATCCGACGTTGTATGTAACACTCTCCACTTCTGAACCTGAAACCAGTCCGTTTCACAGTCATCGCTGGAGAGACGATGCCAGATGTCTTCATTTGTTACACAGGACTGCACGATCCCTCTACGGAGCCAGCCCCACCCGTGCTCTTGAGTCTGGGGACAATGGAGGATAAGTGATCCTAGCAGGTAGAGACAGACTGCACTCTCTCGTGTCTGACAGCCTCTCCTTGTGCTCCAAAGGAGACGCACTCTGGATCCTGCGCGGGCCACCCTCCGCTGGCCACATTCGCGGCCAGCAAGTCCGGTTTGGGGTAGGTAACAGTTTTTGCTCCATTTCATGACCAAACAGAGGTGCAGTCATCAATTAAGTGATTAGAACCCTCATTGTGGATAGTAAATGTTATTGTTTATTAAAAAACTAATAATCCATTCAATTTTTACATTATGCAAGAAGCCTCTAATATAATAAATTGGAAAAGTTAAGCCTCATATTAATGAATTAGTGAGATCATGAGGGAGGAGAGGAGTAAGTTCTAGAACCTACACTTTTCCCCCGTGTACAACGTGCTGCAAATGAAACAAGAAGAGAAAGAACTTTTCATTCTTCACATAACTGGAGCACTTATTTGCCAAAGCCAAGGTTCCCATTTAGGCTTAGATGCCTATAAATTTCTAAAGAAATACAGAGAATTTTCCTAAATCAGCCTTCACTACTCACCTACCTCTGTCTTTATGTTATCTCTTTTTGTTGTTATCTTATCTCTTTCCATCACAGACTGAGAATTTTCTACTCCAGTTAGACAGTGCCCTGACCAGAACCCAGGCTGACAGCCTTGATGGGTGGTCTATGCACCACTCTCCTTCCCGTCTTTATTGATGCTCAGTAAATGCATCAATCCAATGACGGCACCCACATGCTCTGAATAACCTTGCGCAATGGTTCTAACCAAAGCACTGCTTCCAATTATTTCTTCTGAAAGACAATCTTCCCGCCATGTAACAGGATAAAAGACAGGAGGCCCAAGCACAGTGTCTGCTTGGAGACAACACCAGGCTGGTGCCATCACACCTGAAGAAGGCCAGGAGCCCCTTCCAAGGCTGCAGAGTACAGGCTTGTGTAGACAGGCGGTATAACTCATTAGGCAGAGATGAAACACCTGTACTTCTCTCCGAGCGTGTTAAACGGGAACACAAGACTCATTATACAAGCTAAACCTCTTCGCCCTTCTCAAGTATCCAAACAAACTTCTCCCGCAGCAGGCACTTCTTACAGCTTTGCATTATTGGGATAAGCCAAAGGTGAAGGGAAAAGGAGACTTTTTGCATAAGCTCAGAAAGAGCAGAGTAAAGAAAAGAGTTCTGGAGAAGCACAGGAAATCACGTGGTTAGCGTTTCTCAAGGGGGAGGTGCCTTTCTGTGTCCAGAGCTCCGAGGACATCTTGAGCAGAACCCATCAAAGGCCCACACTGGACTCGCTCCCGACGCTAATCCCTCGCCTCACAGACCCCGTTTTGCCTTCCCGGACACTTTCATATCTTGTACCCATCAACGAGCAAACATTTACTGAGCGCTGCGGGAGATAATCTCACCCACAAAGCATCCCACAGTCTTAATCTTCATATATATGTGTGCTACTCTGAAAAAAAAAATGATCCGCCCTCAAGATGTTTCCAGTTTAGTGGAAGAGATAAGAAAGTATCTCATAAAAAGATCAATACTACTGCAAAGCACCCTGTTTTTTACTTCATGTTCCTCAAACTTTGGTCAAAATCATAACCACATGAGGAGCTTGTTAAAAACCAAAGAGCCCTGGTACCATCCTTGGGGATTCTACTTCCACGGGTCTGGGGTCTAGGCTTCTGGTTTTTTTAACAAGTATCCACAGGGATTAAAAAATACCAACCAAAATCACTACCCTGAATGCCGAATGAGACAGGCACTCATGTTGGCCAAGGTCCAAAGATTCTAGCAAGATCAGACACAAGGGGGACCCACAATGGCAGACAGCAGAGAAGCAAAAAGAGTAAAGATCAGGGTGGGATGTGGGGTCCCAGGAAATATGGAGGGGACACCATGTAGAAGATTCTGGATGCAACAATAGGTTGCACTACAGAAGCAAAAGGTAAGTAGCGGTCAAAATAAGGAGGGTCGTGAATGACAGGCCAAGTGCATACCAGAGCCTGTAGGCAAAAGGGAGCCACAGAGAATGGTGAGTGGCAGGGGAGCCACCGAGATTCAGAAAGAGAAATCCAGTGCTAAGCTGGTTTAGAATGATCAGGAACATCAGAATCTACGCCTGAGTTCTATTAAGATACTTAAATATCCTGTTCTAACCTCACCACATATTGACGGACTCAGCAAAGCAGTCAATACTATCATCTTTCTATAGAAAAAATTGTGGCACGGGGAGGCCCAACAGAGGGCATGAAAGCTAGGGAAGCCGGGACAGCCAGGTGGTGGCTCCCGGCCCACACACTTAATCTCTGACAAATTGGCCCATTGTACTTCGAGCCTGGTCAACACATATTTACGAAGCGCTTACTATAAGCGAGAAATGGAAGATGCAGAGATAAATAAAACTCCGTTCCTGCTCTCAAAGAATTCACCTTGTGTTGCCGCAGCTGGCAAACTTTTTCTGTAAAGGGCCAGATGGTCAACATTTTAGACCAGGTAGGCCGTTCGGTCTCTGTAGCAACTGCTCACCTCTGCCTCGGTCGTGCGGCGAAAGCAGCGGCGGCCAATAGATAAACAAACGGGCACAGCTGTGTTCCAATAGAATTTTAGTTACAAAAACAGGCAGTGGGCCAGAGTGGACCTGCAGCGTGTAATTTGCCGATTCTTTATCTAGTGGGTCAAACAAACTCGTACATGACTACTTACAAAACAAGAGAGGCGTGTTACAGATAGAACAACTTTGGAACGCACAGAAAAGAGAGAGTAATTTGGTGTGGCCTGGGAGAGTTGAGGAGGTGACATCTGAGTAGGGCAAGCCACTCAGCCTTTGAAGGTCTCAGTTTAAACGAAGGGGTTGAACCAGACGCTCAGTGATGTCCCTCACGTTCCGACATCGTGTGATTTGGAGGACACGCTGCCCTCCTGCCTGGAGTCTTCCAACTGCACAAACAATACATGGCTTCTCCCAAGCTTGCTAATCCCTCCCCGCTCCCCTCTACCACCAATTATTGAATGCCACTTAAAGGAATAAAAACTTCTAAATGAATCTGGAAGTTTAAGCACATACGCACGTGTGTAAATACTCCTACCGCTGTTGTGTGTTAAGTCCGAACATAATTCAATTATTCAGCTCCCGAAAGGTCCGGCCCCTCCATCAGAGAATGTCTCTCTCCTGAAAAGAACCATCTTCTCCACAGCAGATACCCTAGGGAGACTCAAATGTTCTCCTTGACCAAGTGCTGCCCTCAAGAAGAACATGGAGCCAGGAAGAAAGCAAGGGTGGCCACATACCTCATCTGCCCCCGCTGAGCTGGTGCCAGACAGGAAAACAGAAATAGAGCCACGGAGCCCAACAGCAACACCTCGAACGGTGCCAGCGGGCAGAGAGCTGGGCCCAGGCAAATAAACACATTCAGGCAGCCTGTGCCATACGGACACATCCAGGCCTCAGAGTGACTTCATCCAAGCCAGCCAAGGTCAACTCCTGTCAAAGGCTTAGTCAGCCTCCTCTTCTGGGGGCTCAGACTCCCCCCGGCCAAAACGGCTCATACTACCAAGAGGACTGAACAAGTCCACAGTGAGGCCAGAGGCCGACGTGGCAAAGGCAACCACAGATTACATATGGCAGCAGCAAGGGAGCTGTGTGATTCACGCCCCACCCCCACCTGTGTAAACCCTATCCCACCCTGTCCTCTTCCTCCATGAAGGCTTCCTGGCCTTTGTTAACTGGCAGTGGCCTGTTTTCCTCTGAACATCTAGAGAAGTAGTTCTCAAAGTGGGGTCACCGTACCAGCAGCTGCAGCAGCATCTGGGAGTTCTTGGGCCCTGCTCCAGACCAAGCAAATCAGAAACCCTGCCAGGGCGACCCAACAACTGGTGCTTTCCCCAAGTCCGCTGGGTGATTATGATAGAGACTGGAGTTTGGAAACCGCTGATCTAGAGTCTAGATGCTGGACTGAATAACTGTCTGGAGCATGGCCGCCGACTCTTCCCACGCATTTCCCTGGGCTCTTAGTCTACGAGGAAAATAAACCCATTTCGGAGCCGGGATCCCAGGTACCCAGCGCACAGCTCCACAGCAAGAAAATGTGCAGCTAGTGATGGAATGTGGAATTTCATGAGTTTGAGCTCATGTCCCGCCATCGGGTATGTTACCACGGAATCTGAACACTGGAAGAAGCTTCAGGGCCCGTCCAGCCCAGCCACCCACCAAGGCTCAGCCACCACCCAGCTGCTCTGGTTCTCTCTTACTTCAGGTCAGTAGCTCCGCGAATGCTGGGCAGTGCTCGGCCTTATCTGCTCACTCAGCAGATACCGTCTGAGCACACGTGCAGGCCTGGGGCATGTCAGTGAACCAGATGGACGAGGACACTTGCTCTGAAGGAGCCCACAATCCAGCGCTGGGATAGACGCAATCAACGGTAAAGAAAATCCATCAGAAGATACCAGGCAAATCTAAATTGGTGAATATTCTACAAAAACAACTGAACAGTGTGCTCTTCACGAATGTTAAAGTCATGAAAGGTAAAGCCACGCTGGAGACTGGAAAGAGACCAAGGAGACGTGACAGTTAACGCGATGCGTGATGCTGGACTGTATCCTGCGAAAGAAAAAGGACATTAGGGAAGAACCGGTGACATCCGAAGAAGGTCTGTGGCTAGTGAGTAGCAGTACACCAGGTTCGACGCCCAGGTTCCAGCACTCCCAGCCCGTGGTTACCTGAGGTGTGCATACGAGGGGAAGCTGGGCAGAGGGCAGACAGGAACTCTCTGAACTAAGTTGCAACTTTTTTGTATATGTTGGATGGTGAATCCAGTCCAGAAACAGGAGGTCAACGTGTTCAGGGGGGAGGGGGGCATGCAAGTCACATGTTTAAATAGAGAGGTTCCCATAGACCTATCTAGAAGGTGACATGTGAGCAAGACCCGGAGGCAGGTAAAGGGTTGACCAGAGGTGTGAATGAATAGAAGGCCAAAGTCAGCCTTTCCAGGACTTCCACTCACTGGTCCCTCTTCTCCCTGGACCAAGCCTGATAGCCCTCTGAATACCTAAAGCATAACTGGGTGCCCCTGGCCGCCTCTCCAGAGGGCCCTGGGAGTCCTACACCTGCAGTCCTACAGGTTCCCTACCAGCCGGCGACCCCTGGAGAGGGCAGTTAGAGAGTGCACGAGGGGATGGGGCCTGACAAGGGCCAGGCCCAGGAGCAGAGACACCTCTGCCTTCCTTGTTCTGGAACTGCCTTGGTCTCCTTTTCTTGCTAGCAAACTACTTTGGTTCCTACTCTCTGCTCTCCTGGACCTTGTGCCCAAGCATCTAAGCTTCTCCGAGCACTGTCCGAATTTGCCCAGAACCTCATGCAGTAGAGCTCAGAGTGGGGTCAGTGTGAGCGAGCAGACGTGAGTCAGAGCTGCTACTCCACCTAACGACTAAGGTTCAACGTCCCGCCCAACCTCCTGGTTCCTAACGTTTTCAGAAGCACAGGTCATCATAACCCAAAAAGCAAAACAACCCAGTCTGTGGAAGTTAAGAGTCTGCAGTCCTGGGTTCTAAGGACCTCAGGCAAGTCTCTCCACTCCAGGGGTCCATTTCACCATCTATAAACTGATATGGTTGGATTAGTTAATCCCCAAAATTACTTCCAGAACTAACATTCCACAATCATTAAGTACCAAGTGAAACTGCACATGGCAATTGGAGCTTTGAAGTACCATGCGGGGTAGCACTGGGAGCAGGGATGACAGCTATGGTTTCCTGCCCCAAATGAATCACCAGGCTTGCAAATGACATTTGTTACCATTAATATAATAATACCTTATATTGCGGAGCGCTTTCCCATTTACAAAGCACTTTCATACAAATTATCTTGTGTGATCCTCATAAGATCCCGCGAGAGTGGTAAGAAAGATTCTATTTCTGTCGCATAGATGAGAAAACCAAGTTCGGCAAGCCGTTCCACTACAAGTGACAGTACCAAGCCCTGACCGTTGGCCTGTGGATGCCTCTTCTTTCTGTCGCTCGGTTCTGACTTTCCGACCACAACAACCCATGCAACACCTATGATTCTGCCTCTGTAGGCTTTGACTAGGTTGGCTGAAGGCCTTCTCACTACAAGGAAACCTGGGTGTCCACCCTGGAGGGGAAAGCATCCAAAGTGTGCCGAGAGCTGCCGTGGCTCCACCCATCTAATGGGCTCTTGGAGAAACAGTCCTTACGCCGAGGGTGGGTGAGAGCATCCCACATTTGTTTCCCTGCCGCTTGAAATAGAACAGATGAGATATCACAGTTCACATGTTGATCTCACTGCAACATCAGATGTTTTCAACTAATTAAATAAAGGGAAATGGGAGCCTAAGGAAGAAAGCCCCAATTTCAATGCTAACGACCCATGCAAATGACAAGAAAGAGATCATGGCCAGAGTCAAGGTGAGGAACCGCTCCCCTGGAAGGTACAGGTTTATGGGGAGTCTGTCCTATGTAGGACACCTTGGCCAACCTTCCTACCGGTAAGAGTACTGCCACCGCCTTTGCCATTTATACTATTTATAAAGGGCAAGAGACACTCCCAAGAGTAGAGGATGCGCTGACCAGCCTCTACTGTCCCCTCACCAAACAGCCTGTTCTCCCACGTGCGGAGGTTTGCCCAGCCATGCCCAGAGTGGGTGAGTGCTTTTGTATCATGTCAGGAAGGGCAGGCCAGGTGAGAGCTTTGTTCTCAAGCTTACTCTACAGGCACCTATGTCCATGCCTGAGTGCCTCATCTTGCACAGGAGACTGATCTCCCTGGGCCTCAGCAACCTCGGCTCCAAATGAGAGGTAAAAGCATTCATCTTACCTTTCTTTCACAGCGCTGTCAAAGGACAGAGTGAGATCTCATTTAAGAAGACACTTAAAACTTACAAGTACCACACAGCGCCAAGAGACCATGGTGCAGCAGTCTCCTGGGATCAAGACTAGCCTCCACTGCCCAGCCTCCCTCGAGTTAGATGGGACACAAGACCAAGTTCTACCCAGAGGGGCATGGGTGCGGCCTCCAGCCCAAGAAACCCTCTCACACAGAATCCTCTTCTCTCCCATTCCCTGTGCTAGCTCAGGACCCAGAGGAGGCCTCTGGGCACCTGGAAAGGGCAGAGCCACAGACAAAAGAAGACTGGATTCTTCATCGGACACCTAGGAGCTTACCCCATCAGAAACACCCACATTGGCTGTAACCCTTGTATTGTCTTAAGTTACTGAAGTTGGAGGTTGTTTGAAATAGCGGTTAGTCTACCTGGACCAGCATAGCAACCAGGGACAGTCCTTGCTTTGAAAATTCCCACAGTGGGGTTGTAAATCCAAGCAAACAGAGAAAGAAGTTATAGTAGCAGACGGCTAAGTTTCTTCATATTTCCTCAAACCAATAATGGGAAAAAATGAGACCATATAAAAGATGTGCCCAGGCTGATGGACTCCACGGCCCCACAGTTCTCTGTTATATCTGAGTTCAAGGTGTTTGAGGAACAGTCAGTATGACACACTTGTCAAAACACAGCTGTGATCTACGGTTTGTTGTTGAGGCTTACTTCTTTTTCTCCAACACCTAGACCTTCACCCCTGAAAATAAAGACAGTGCGGATCAACCTGTAACTAGTCAGACAGGTTAGGCTATCAGATCAGTGTCAAATGTCTTCATAATGTGGGTGGACCACACTGGAAGAGGCCAGATAAGGGACTAAGAATCCAACAGGAAAATAAAAAAGTGCAAAGGATTTGGAAGACAGTTAATAAACATAAAACAGAAATAGCTCTGGAACATCTGAAGGGGGGTTCGTCTCTACACGTGAGAAATAAATACAACACGAAATAAATACATAATAGAAATGAGGCTCATCTCACCCAGCAGACTGGGAAAAATCAAAACGTGTGACAAGACCCTGTGTTGCAGGGGGTTTGGGGAGAAGGTGCTCTCTTCACCACCCAGAGATGGGGACACTGGTCCCTCTCCCAAGAGAGGTCAATTTGGTAATATCTATCACCATGGAAGCAGCAAATCCCTTTCAATTCAGAAATCTACCCAACAGATATCCCCGTACATGTGCAAAAAGACTCACGCACAAGACTATTCATTGTTAGAATCGCAACAGATGGGAAACGGCCTAAATGTCCGACGGTACAAACCGCACAAGTGCATACGGGCTATTAAACAGATGAGAACGGGCCTCAAAGTTTACAACATGCCACTTTGGAACGTCATGGGGGAAGGAGGGCCAGGCAAGCACACGCCCACCGCCATGCTACCGGCGGTCCCGAAGCACACGAGACCGGGTGCTGGGAGGAAGCCTCATCGTTCAGCTGCTACAGGAACACGACTCAACATCTGACAAGGTGTGAATCTCCATCCGTGCGGCTTCTCGCTGTTGTGCTTATTTTAAGCCTTCGGAAAATCAGCCGTAATGCAAACAACACAGCAGCAGCTGTGTTTTCATCTTCTGGGCTCTCTTGACGTCACCAACATCAAATACAAGCTCCAAAAAAGAGCTAATGACATTGTTCCCAGCAGCGCACCCCAAAAGGCCACACACCTTCCCACCAGCTGAAGGATTCCACAGCTGTCCTTGTTTGTAGGTGTGACTTCCCCTCTCTGCAGGGGAGCTCTTTAGCAACTCGGGGACAAAGCCAGCCATCTGAGACTTAGGAACGGTTCAATCATGAGAAGAAAAAATCTTTCTGGGGAGATATCAAGCAATACCTATTAAAATTAAATATACGCACACCCCTGGAAATCCCATATTCCAACGCATAAAATAAAAGCCCCAGTATGGAAGGCAACGTAATACAAGGAGAGTTATTACAGCACTGACATAGTCAGGCAAAAAATAAACAACCTAGAAGCCCATCAAAAAAGAACGGCTGAATCAATTATGGTACAGGAGTATTTTGCAAATATTTTTGAAAATGAGATCTCCATCTATGGACCTGGAAGAGTGTCCACAATGTATTATTAAACAAGAGAAGCAAGTTGCAAGGGAAAAGAATATGATGAGATCCCCTTTTCATTACACAACTGTAAAGCCCTATCCAATGCCCATGAGGCCCTACACAATCTTCCTTCCAATTCCTTCCTCCTCCCTCCCTGCCTTCAATTCCTACCTCTTTTCTCATCTCATGCCCTACTCCAGCCGACAGAGCATATCACCAGGCACAACTCTGCCACAGGGCTTTTGCACTTACTCTCAGCCTCAAAGCTACTCCCAGAGACCTCATGGCTGTCTCCCACAAGTCCCTTAGGTCTCTGTACAAAATTCACCTTCTCAGTAAATTCTACCCTGACCTCTTGATTCAAAATTATGAAATGGGGGATGGGTGGGAACATTTTCCTGCTTTATTTTTCTCTACAGAACTTATTACTGGCTGGCACTTTAGACATTTCGTTATTAGATACTTCAACCCTCTAGACAGTAAGCCCCGTGAGAGCAGGGATTTTTATGTCCTGTTCACTGTGGTATCCCCAGTATCTAGCACAATCCCTATAGAGTCTTGCCAAATCAACAGAAAACCTGTTTGCACATCTTGCCGTGTGCCTGGAGAAATGAGTGGAAGAGTCTACAGCAGGCTCTGACCACTGGTGGGTGAAGGTAAAGGAAGGAAGCACGTTACAGCAGAAAGCTATCAAGGAAGAAATAAAGACTACATTGTCTTCTATGTTATTACTCCACCAGTCGCAGCGAACGTGTGTTACTGTTATAATTGTTAAAGAGGTGTTTAATAAAATAAAAAGGCAAAGACGGAAATCAGACTAGAAGGCAGCCGGCCAAAATGAAGAGAGAGGGAGCCTAGACCATGCCCAACAACCGCAAAACCCTCTCTTGCCTCCTCACGTGTCAGGCCAGGGGACGGCAGAAGAAAGCCAGCTCCTCCCAACATCGCAGGCACGAGTGTGAGGACAAGCTGTTGCTCATAAAACAAATCCTAGTGTACATTCTCACCCAAATATAAATGCGTCCAGAACGCCCTTCCCACCAAGCCACTGCTGCTACTAGAAATGGGTAACAAAAGGCAAGACCAAGTGCTGGAGACACTGAAGAAGGCAAGTGGGGAGGAGCACCAAGGAAGGAGCCTTTGCTCTCCTCCTCCTCCGTTGGCGATCTTGAGCAAGGTCACTCGAACCTCTGAACCACTGGTTCCTCCCACAAAAAATCCAAAATAAAGTTACCTGTTTTGCCCCAGTGGGCCAGATGTGTGTGACAGTGCTTTGTCACACCACATAAATATTCGTTAGGAGACATCACCGCCGTGGATGCCACATGGGATAATGTCAAAGCGTCTAGACAGAGAGCCTAGGTTTTCTCAACTTTGCTCCCAGTTAGTTGCTCATGGGCTATGAGAAGCTATGCATTCAGTACTTGACCTTTGGCCCCCTGGCCGAATTCCACTACTTCTAAATAATTTATAGATTCAGAGGCTAGGATCTCCTCTAGCCAGATGACCAGATCCCCAGCAAATGATGACACTGTTCTCTCTTTCTGTCCAATGCTATGTCTCTCCTGCCTTTCTCTTGTCTTACTGCACTGGCTTGACCTATGGTTCAATGTCGAACGAGAGAAGTGATCGTGGGCGTTCCTGTCGTGTTCTTACCTTTAAGGGAATGCATCTCGTGTCTATCTATTAAAAATAACATTCGCTATAGATTCTAGCTGCCATCCGTCATCAAATAAGAAAGTCCCCTTCTGTGGCAAGTTTGGGACGTTTTCTCACGAAATGTCAACTGGATTATATTGAATGCTTTGTCTGCAATTACAGAGATCATCATATTTGTCTCCTTTCCCTTCATCTGTTTTAATAGAGGACTACTAAGCTCTAGATCCCCCACCCCAATGCTGCCTTTCAAGGTCAGGGGCAACAAGTCCTGTGACCCTGGACATAATGATATCATCCTTACCTCACCAGCCAGAGCTGTCCTGATGGTCACCTCCACTCTTCAACCCTATAACTTTCTGGGCTAACTTCCACCTCACTAATCCCTCAGACACCACTGGCCTTCACCTGTATGGAGGGGCATCAAGAGAAGGTCACTGCCATCCTACCTTCATGTCAAGAAAAATCATCCCAAGGTTATCCTGTGGAATACAGGCTGATTCTACCATGATCTCAAGATGAACAGCACATCATTTTGATGTAAATAGTTCACAATCCACTCTGGAAAATTCTAAGGTTCACATGAAACTAGTCCAAAATGGAACAAAATGTATGCCTCAAGGGTAGTGAGCTCCCCACTCCTGGGGGTATGTAAACAGAGGTGGGAATACCCCCCCCCACGATATTGTTACAGAAGGTATTTCCACACAAGATAAAACGTGGCCCCGGTCTCCTCATCTGTAACGTGAGGGTAACAGACCAGTTAAAAGGAAAAGGAGGAGGGGGAGAAGGCAGGCAGTGGTGGCCCAGGGGGTCGAGCGGCAAGGAGGATACATCGAGCGCTTGCTAGCACTTTACACACCTTCCTCACTTAGTCCTCACTAGACCTTTTCCGTAACAGGGTAGGTGGAGAGGTTACTATGAAATACACGCACACACACACACCTTGTTCAAGGTAACGGAGTCAGGATGTGACACGGCCCAGGGACACACCAAGGGCCCCTCGTGCTCCCTCCACTACACCCTTCTGCCCCCCTACAGGGCATGAATCTTCTTGCTAAACTGCCTAACACGGTGACAGCCACATAATGGACACTTAATGACTCCCCCCAGGTGGAGATGCCCGAAGGTGCCTGCCACCGAGCAAAGGCCATTTGCTCACTCACGAAGCAAAGGGAAGATTGTGTCCTGGCCCTTCATGCATAGAAAGGTCTGACTGTGTGGCTTTTCTGGCCGGCCCTCTCCACTTTGTCAAAACATATTCAGAAACATGATCTCATCTGAGCCTCACAGCTCCGAGCAAGAGGGACTCGACAGAGAAGGTCGCTGAGGCTCACATGTGAAGCTTCCGCCCCGGGACCCGGGGCGGGACTAGCACGCTCAGCTCAGAGACACCAGTGACCGTCATTATCTCCATCCCAACCAAAGCCTCTCAGACAAAAACACAGGATAATCTCATAAATTGCATCAAAAAGCAGAGCTACAATTAAACCTATGTTCAAATCCCAACTTGTGATGTTGATTAGTGTGTGGTATGTACTCCATAGCTTTTTGGTGACATGAATGAGGAAGCAGGAAGCCCATGATCTGGCCAATAGAGTACAAATAATGCCATTGCCTTAGGCTCAGCCCATATGACCTTTACGACCTTGGTATATACATTTGTTCTCCTTTCATAATCTGGGAACCAAAATATCTATCAGCAGCTCACTCCCACCAGCCCCAGGATGGAAAAGCTCCCGCATTTGATCCCAACACAGAAGGCAGCAAGCCCTTGGAGGCTACAGTCCAGTTCCAATGGTCTGTTTACCATCAGAGATCATCACCATGGTGCCTCCCTGTCCCCCGGGTCCTGGTAAGCATCAAGGCCAATTTATTTGCTAATGATTCAACCAGAAGTCATGTGGACCCCAAGGCAACCTCCTGGCCCTCAAGGACGCGGCCAAAGTCAAGCCGGTCAAGGGATGTAGCAAACTATTTGGACCATGAGCCAAAGCAGGTGGCACAGACCATGCTAATGTTCCGTTCCAGGAAATGCTGAGTTCTGAGCAAGCGGTGTGGTAGACGTGCACCCCTTGCTCCTCTGCGCACAAGGAGATCCCTGCCACCTAAGAAATTAACCTTACTCCTCCCCAAAACTGTACTAAAGGGCCCTGAAAATGAGGCCATCCCTTACACGTACCTCCACCCCAGCTAATGGGAGGGGCCTTCGGAATTCACTCCGACTTTCGAGGCACAAGACATTTACCAATGATTGGCATCAAAACTCGTTGGCACACACCCCAGGTCTCCCACCTCCGCCCGGGTGCTGAGGCTGAGAGAGACGCCCTCATGGTGGTAACTTTTCAGATTCGGGTGACTGCTGCGTCCATTGTAGACAAAAGTGCTCAGAGAAAAGGACAGAGATTCACTCTTGTAGCATGACATGGAGATCATAACGTATCTTACGATCTCGTTTACATGAAATGGCCAGCACGGGCCAATCACAGAGACCAAAACCGGGTCAGTGGCTGCCAGGGCTGGGGAGTGGGGGAGCGTGGAGAGTGACTGCTCAGCAGTAAGGATCTCTTTTGGAATAACGGAAATGTTCTAGAATTAGATAATAGCGATGGATTTGCCATCAACTCAGTGAATCCACTAAAGACTATCTAAATTTTTTCTGTTTGAGAAAGAGACACAGAGTGTGAGCAGGGGAGGGGCAGAGAGAGGGAGACACAGACTCTGAAGCAGGCTCCAGGCTCTGAGCTGTCAGCACAGAGCCCGACGCGGGGCTCAAACCTACGAACTATGAGATCATGACCTGAACCGAAGTCGGACGCTTAACCAACTGAGCCACCCAGGTGCCCCACTAAAGACTATTTTCAAAGGATAAACTTTATGGTAGGAGAGTGATATCTCAATAAAGCTTTTTTTTTTT
>PITB01007651.1:0-78902 GCA_004024585.1 Paradoxurus hermaphroditus | reverse complement strand
GTGGCTCAGTCGGTTGAGCGGCCGACTTCGGCTCAGGTCATGATCTCGCGGTCTGTGAGTTCGAGCCCCACGTCGGGCTCCGTGCTGACAGCTCAGAGCCTGGAGCCTGCTTCGGATTCTGTGTCTCCCTCTCTCTCTCTGTCCTCCTCCAGCTCACGCTCTGTCTCTATGTCTCAAAAATAAATAAACGTCAAAAAAATTTAAAAAAAAAAAAAAAAGAAAAAAGAAAAAAGAAAAACATTAGCAAGTGCTTTTTGGGGTGTTTCCTCGAACTCTGCACCCTTCGTCGTTGACAGTGTGTGACTTTCGGAGGCCGGCTTGTGAAGCCAGCAGCACACTCTGTAAAGCTTCTGGCAAGTGCTGGATGTGGCTGGGAGTGACACTAAGCTGTCACTTAGTGACACTCGTGGACATGGGGCAAAGGCATCCGTGTTCAGGGCCACATGGCGCCGGTGCCACCACGTGTGCGTGCCCAAGCGGAGGCACGAGCGGCAAGCGCCGGGCGCCAGAAATGGCGGATTTACCCAGAAAGAGTCGCAGACACGTGTCGTCAGGACCCGCATCCCTGTGTCCACGGTCGAGGTAACCCTCTCCGTCTCAGCCTAAACCCAGACTTTCATCATGTGAAATGTTCGGGAAACTGCCTTCGGCATAATAAGTACAAGTAATTTGTCTGACAAAAGAGTGTCAACAGCGAGTACGTGTAATTTGTGCGGTGACGGTGACAAATTGTACCTGTCCTTCCCGGAAGAAAGGGACACTGCTGTGCGCCGAGACGACGCGGCGGGGTCGGGGCGGCCGCTCGCATTCACTACGCCGCTCTCAGACGCGCACCGGTCCTTTCAGAGGGTGGACGCAAATTATACCTAATAAAGTTATTATAGATAATTGTTGCCTCTCCTGTCCCGCGGAATCGGCGAGTTTGGGGCGGAGAGCCGGCCGTGCGGACGGGAGACGCCTTCGGTTCCGAGCGGGGGCGTCTCGGGCGGCACCCGAATCTTCACGGAAGTCACAGCGCATTTTCCACGATCCGTGACCTCTTCGGAAACCCGGGCCCGTCGGACTCAGAGACTCGGCCGGGAAGCGTGAGGAACGCGGCCTTCGGTGCGTCGCCAGGATCCACACGCACCACCTTGCACCCTGGAGGGTCACAGGAGACGCTTGTCCCACAGGAGAGCGGCTGCAGAACGGCTGAGCCCCCTGTCACGAGGGAGAATGAGTCATCAGTGGTATTCCGGCCACAGCGTCCCAGAGCGACGTGCGAGCCCACTCGTTCCCAAGGCGTTGGTTGAGACGCCCGTGCCCACTCTGAGCCGAGTGGTGGGGGTCCCTTGACAGACGCCAGGTGGCGGGAGGACAGAGCCCAGCGTCCTCAGTGGGGGAGGGGACAGGGACCCGCACCAGCCTCACCATGGCCAGGCGGGCAGCCTCGTCTAGGCCAGAGCCTTGAGACCCCCGGCCAGACACCCTCCTACAAGCCAGCTCCGAGACCGCGGACGACGGACCGTCACATGGCTCTCTTCACCCAGGGGTCAACGTCCCTGGCGGGCGAGGCAGGGGCCGTCAGCACCCAGCAGGTCAAGGGACACCCGACGGGGCTCCTCGGGCAGGCCAGGCGAGCCCGGGGCGGGACGGTGGTGACAACCAGAACCTTAAATACCGAGGACAAAGTGCTGCTGCCGGCAGTTGTGGGGGAGTGGGACCGAGAGGTCAACCGCCAGTTATAGTTAAGACACGGGCAGCAAGGGAGATCGGCGATAAGCCTGTACGCGGGCCTCGCGGCGGGAGAGGCGGCCGCCCGATGCCGGGGCCGGGAGCGGCCGCAGGTGCTGACTCACCGTGCTGGACGCCTGCACCCGGGGACGCGGCGTGTCCCCTGCCCTCCAATAATAAAGACGTTTAGTTAGAAATACTACATACGAAAGGGAAGACACCCTGCACAGCGTCCCCGGGCTCCGGCGGCCGGCAGCAGGCGTGCGGCAGGGATCGAAGCCACTGTCTCCGCCCGCCGGATGTGGCAGAGACAGAACGAGGCTTTGGTACAAGAGTGACTTCTAGAGCTCTGTGAAGGCGCTGTTGGTCACACAGCCATCGACGCAGGACAGCCGAATTGATCCCACCCCCAAGCGACCGTAACGGGGCTCTGAAGGGCAGTTCGATTACGGCGTATTTGTTCCGGACGCAGCCCTTGGAAACTCTCCGTGAGAAGCTATTAATTACATTTTCCCCATTCAGTGCAAGAGTCGAGGTGTGTATGGTGCGTGACAAAACGGTCGTCGGTGCGCGGTTTAGAATAACTGTGACTTTTCTAGATACATCGGTCTAAACGCACCTCGGCCTGAGCCTGGACGGGAGGCTCCGCTCCAGCCCGGGGCTTTCAGGCGCACGACCGGGCGGCCCGTGCCGTGTCAACGCCGTGTGCACACACGCACTCACACTCCTGCACACGCGCTCACACGCACACGGTCACGTTCCTGGGGCCGACTTCTGTCAGAAAACGAAAGGCGGGAATAAATGCTGCACAGAACATATTTTTAAATGAGTAGCTTGCTGTAATTAATGCGAGCCCATCGCGCCATGAACGACGCCCGGAAGTGCGGAAACGGAACCGGGCTCACGTTTTCCTCCCTTCGTCACCAACCCCGCATCCACCGTGGGAGGGGGGTTGACGCCCCCTTGGACACGGCCTCCAGCAGTGAAACGTGACGCGGGCGGGCTCACACTTTGCTCCACGGAGGGAGGTTCTGCACTCACGCGAGTGGGAGAGGGGGCGGGAGCGAGGCGTCCCAGCCTGGCACCTTCCGGCCTCAGCCGCTGGGAGGGGGGGCCCTGGTCCCCGGGCGGAGCCCCACGAGACCCGAGCAACGAAATCTCAGTGAGAAATAGCGCTAAGGCCGGCCGTGACGGCGCGTGTACAGACGGCGTTCCGCGAGTCTCCTCTTCCTGTCGTGCGTGACAGTAGCAGGCTGCGAACCTCCCGCTCGCCGACCCCCGAAGGGGCGCGGGGGAGCGCGGTCGCCGCCTTCACGCGTCTGGGACCCACGCACGCTTTTCCGCCGCAGCCGTGAGTAGGAACCAGCGATGGCCTCCCGCATGCCGTGTTCACGCGGCCGGCCGGAGCGGGGACATCTCTTTTTAAAAAGCATTAATGACATTTCGGTTCCACGATGCGGCGCCCACTGTCATCGCCGATGCTTAAAAACGCATATTGAAGCTGTTCTTTGACATTTGAAAATCTGTCTGGTTTGTCAACATTTCACTGAAAAGGTTTTATTGGCCTTTTGGATAGGACTGGGGATGCGTCTGCCCGGAGGGACGATCCGGTCGCCGGCCGCCGGCCCCAGCGCGTGGCCGCCCTTGGCTGACTCTGCGTCTGGCCCCAGCGCCGCTTCTGGTCCGGTGCTGGTCGCGCACCGCAGGGAGGTCAGGCCGCGGACGCCAAGGCCGGCGGCTACTGGACCCCCAGACGGACGTGCTCCTGGGTCCAAAGCCGACGTTTCCGGTCTGGGAGAAGTTGTCAGCTGGTCGTCCCGCACCGCCGGCCTGTCGCCGGGATTTCTCCGCCTCGGCCCCGCGGACCGTGCGGCGGGCGGCAGCCTTCGCTTCTGCAGCGGCCGAAGGACCCCACGGCGTCTCTCACCCTGGAGAACACGGGGGGCCGGCCCCCCGCTGCCCCGGCGCCTCCAGCCCAGGCAGGACGCTGTGTCTCCGCCCGCCCCCACCCGGGGGTCCAGACGGAGCCTGGCGACGGGATTTCCCGCACGGGACTCTCCTTTTCCCCTTGACGCTGCGCCGCGCAGAGGGCCACAGCGCGGCTCCTGCAGGGGGAGTCGCCCTCGGGTGCGAGCATCATGAACGTGGCCGAGT
This sequence comes from Paradoxurus hermaphroditus, assembly GCA_004024585.1. Taxonomy (NCBI): domain Eukaryota; kingdom Metazoa; phylum Chordata; class Mammalia; order Carnivora; family Viverridae; genus Paradoxurus; species Paradoxurus hermaphroditus. Next base: position 75,035 of record PITB01007651.1, on the reverse strand, counting down.
TTCACCAGCCTGCGACGCGAGAGGACAGCGAGGGGAAATAGGAGCAGTAAGCCCCGAGCCAGCGTCAGAGAGATTCTCAGGACCCGGACTTCCCCGACGTGAGGCTGAGGCCGCCGAGTCAGCCGCAGAAGTGGTTGAGGTCCTCAAGGACAAAACGGCCTTTGGGGTAATTTTTTTTCCTTGACGGAAATTATCTGCTTCTCTGCTGGCAAAAATCTTCAAGTTAACACGTCATTCCCCGAAGTTGAGGGCTTCGAACACCAGCGAGCAGCGAGTTGAACAAAATGCATTCTCCTGGCGGCGCCTGGTGCCCTCATATGACCGGAAGTGACACGCCAGCCTCCTTGCTCCTTATCCCCGGGTACGGGCTGTCAGAGCCTCTTCTAAAGCTCAGCTGGCAACTTGGTTTAGACGCGAACACCACGGGCTTCGGAGTCTGGGTTCGAGTTCTGCCTGTGCTGGTAGGGACCCCTGCCCTTAACCGTTCCGGGCCTCAGGGTCCTGGTCTGCGCGGGGAGGGCGGGGGCGGGGTGGGGGGACAGTAACAGAACTCTCCTTCTTGGGCAGCGAGTGTGGCCACTGACCGCGTGGTCTGTATCTCCTATCCTTTTACTTTCAACTTCTCTGTGACTTTACACTTACTGTGAGGCCGCTTAGACCTCAGGCTTGTAGTTGGATTGGGCCTCAGTGCAGCCTGACAATGCGAGTTTTATCGGGGCATCGGGTCTGCTCACACGCAGCGTGCCTATACCGACGTTCGGGGTCACTCCACCACCCTCTCTGTTTGCTCTTTCTTCCAGCTGTGCTTTTTTAACTTTTTAAAAAAGTTGACTTATTGAAGTAATCTCACATCCAATGTGGGGCTCCAGCTCACGACCCTGAGATCAAGAGTCTCAAGTTCCACTGACTGAGCCAGCCGGGTGCCTCCATTCGCGCCTTCCTGTAGATCAATAAAGTACCCTCTGCTCCCCCCCCACCCTTAATTTGTTCCTCCACCTTCTTTCCTTAGGCCTCAGCAGTGGCTCCAGGGAAGTGCTGTCCCCATGGAAGTGCTTGGTGCCTGCAGCATCGGCGCCCCCCCCCCCGCCCCGGTATTGGCAGGGCCCTGGACCTCCGTGACAGGGGTTGGCAAATTTCCCTGCCAAGGGCCACACAGTAAGTAGGCTTTGTGGCCATATGACCTTCGTAGGGCCTCCTCGACTCTGCCACTGTGCCTTGGAAGCAGCCACAGATAGACACCGTGTCGGCAAAGCAGTGCGGCTGTGTCCAAAGTTTTCTTCCCTGAACAGGCGACAGGTGGATTTGAGCCCTGAGCGCGTGCTGACCCCTGCTCCCCAGCTCAACCCCTCCAGGGGGGCCCGGCTCCAGTAACACGCTTCCTCCTCCGTGTCTTAGAGCCAGGGTGTCTACCTGTCACAGGGAGTCCAGCCAGCCACATGGGTTCTTTATCCCCACCCACAGCATAAACAGCCCCTCAGCTCAACTCTCCTCCGCTGAATGCCGCGGCCGCCCTGAACTGTTGGCTTGCGCCGCCGCGGTGAGGCTTCCATCGGGCCCCGATCCATCGGCAGCTTGCCGGCGTGCCTCCTGCCTGGGAAGAGCCTCCCGAGGGGCGGACGCTGTGTGTCAGTCATGCCTGGATCCCCCCCCCCCCGATGCCCCTCCCTCACCTGGGCACAGTGGGAACGGAGAATCTTGGCTCAACTAAATGAGTACCGCAGAAACGGAACCAGGGAGGTCAGAACTTGGAAGAAGGATTCGAGGGGTGTTTATTTTAAAGCGGGCAGGCTGTGACAGAGACACATCCAGGGGAGGCGGCGTTCACGAGGGAGGAGAGCCAGGCCATCTGTCTCGAGGTTCCCACAGTGAGAAAAATTTCAAGACCTCGTGTTAACATGTGAACTCTTAGGTGTGGCCGAGCAGTCGTGTTGTCAGCCGTGCGGGGCGGGCGACCGGCTGGTGCGACGCGGTCGGCTGTGCACCAGGAGCACTGTTGTTCAGCTGCTGTGGTGAGTCTCAGCGAGGGAAAGGATGAATACAGTTCATTTTGTAATTAGGTCACTGTGTCCTTTGGGAGTGGTGTCCACAAAGTGGCCTGTGTTCAAGCCGCATGAAAAGCAGCTAAGTAGCAAACTGGAACCAGAAAGTTGGAGCAACGACTTAGGAAAACTGACTTTTTAACAAACAGGCTTTTTAGCTGAGAAAGTAATAGATGCAAATACTTAGGCAAGGTGAGCCTAGAACCTAGCACTTTATGTTGAACACACTGCTTCCTACACACAGTCATAATGGATTTATAAATTATGGACATAGAAAACAAGAGGATACAGCAGGGCTTGAAAACACGAATGTCGCTGGACCAGAAACAGGTCCCAGTGGTCCCAGTGGGCTGGCATCTGGGGCTGGAAGTTGGCCCCAGGGTGGGGAATGGGCTCACCTCGGGAGCCGGCCCAGCCTCGCCATGGGGAGGAGGGGCTGAACAAAACAACCCACAAACCCAGGTGCCCACAGCTGCCTGGGGCTTCTGGACAGGGTGGGGGCTCAGGAGCGTGAAGACGTGGACCCAGACTGAAGCCCGAGAAAGAGTCCCTCGCCTGCAGACTCTAGATTGGACATGTCACCCCTATTACTGAGAACCTTCACATGCCACGTGGGCCCCAGCTCTGAGCTGATGGTGGAAGCAGCAGCAAGCCGGCTAAGCAGAGGGGAGTGAGGAGGTGGAGGGCAGGGGGGAAGAGCCAGTGTCCCCTGCCCACTTACAGTGTGCCTGCAAACCTAGAGTCCAAGACATGTGGAGAAGGGTAGTTAACAAATCAGCAATCAAAATATTTTTTTCTCTTTAGATAATTTTTTATTTATTAAAAAAATTTTTAATGTTTATTTAGTTTTGAAAGAGAGAGAGAGATAGAAACAGAGCACCAGCAGGGGAGGGGCAGAGAGAGAGAGGTAGACACAGAATCCAAGCAGGCTCCAGGCTCTGAGCTGTCGGCAGATTCCAGTGCAGGGCTCGAACTCACAAAAGGCGAGATGGTGACCCAAGCTGAAGTCAGATGCTTACTCGACTGAGCCACCCAGGTGCCTCTCGTCAGATAATTTAAAGTAAGAAACGAAACAGGTATAAATGAAATAAGAATAATGGATAGAACAAAGAACCGATGAGAAATCTTCACAAAATAAAGTCCTCAAACCGTTGAAGACAAAACCAGCTCCATGATGAAATTAACAAAGGCTGTCTATTCATAAACCTGCGGCAAGGTAGCCCTTCTGATGTCACTGTTCTTTTACCAGGAGTCCAAGGGTGTTAGAAAGGACATAAAGTTTATCAGGTCAAGGCGGGAAACGCTGAGCGGCAAGCACGCTAGAGGCCGGGACTCCGGAGGTGCACCCCTGCGCCGGTCTGCAGGTGCTCGCGGGGCTGGCCGAAGGGGCCAGCAAGCCCCTCCGGGACTCCCCGAGGACCGGCTGGGCTGTGGGGTGCTAGGGCAGGCTCACGGCCGGCAGGCGGCTGCGCCCCGGGAACGCAGGGCCACCTGGCTCTAATGAGGGGCATCCAATGCAGGGTGACCCCATGAGCTCTCCAGACTCGCTCCGAGCCTCAGGGACCGGCCCCCGCCGGGGCGGGTTAGGACTTCATGAACGCTACGGGACCTTTAGCATTTTGGTCTTGGAACATAGATCTTCTCGCCAACACACGGTTGATCCTGCAATAACAAGGGTTTGTACGGGATTTTCCCGATCCATACACCTTATTGTAAACATATTTCTTGTATGGTTTCCTGTATAACATCTTATTTTCTCGAGATTTTTATGGTACGAACACAGCATGTTATACACACAACTTACAACATACGTGTTAACGTTGTTGGTCAACAGCGGGTATTAGTAGTCAAGTTTTTGGGTCAAAAATTATGACTGGGGGCGGAAGCACACGTAACCGTGTTACCCCAGGGTCAACTACATTTCAGAAGTCTGGCCACATATCTGGCCCGAAGCAAACTCGATTTTAAAGCCCGGCAAGAGTTCAGAGCAAATTTCCAAGCTATAAATGTCTAACAAACTTCAAGAACAAGATAGGAAAGCAGAGCTCTCTCCGGACTTGGCTGCTGAGAAGCCTGCCTGGAGGCAGTGTGAGGGAATAACGAGATCCCAGGAAACAACGGGACTCGGGCACGTCCCATCCGGAGGCGCGGGACAAGCCCCGCGGCGCGGAGAAGAGGCAGGAGCCGCGGCCCCACCGCGGACGCGCACCTGCACCGCAGCCCAGGCCCGGGGCCGCCCGCCCACACGGCGCGTGCGCACGCGTCCAGCGCTCGGGGCGGGGCCCCAGGGCCAAGCCGCCTCCCCCGGCGCGCCGGCCGCGCGGTGACGCCATCGGGCCCCGGCGCGCGGGGGGCGGAGTCTCGGGGCGCCGGCGTGTGCGCTCGCGCCCCCGCCTCGCGGTGACGTCATCAGGCCCGGACGCGCGACCGGACCTCTGGGCGCCGCCGCCTTCTGCGCCCTTCCTTCGCCGCACGCTGTCGTCATCAGGCCCCGACGCGCGGTGACGCCGTCGGACCCCGACGCGCTGGGGGCGGGGAAGGACGCGCGGGCGGCGCCTCCGCCGGGTTGGGGCTGAGCGGAGAGGGCGGGGAAAGGCGGCGGATTGAGGTGGAGCCGGGGCGGGGCGGGAAGGTGGCGGCCGGAGCATGGCGGACCAGATCCCTCTGTACCCGGTGCGCAGCGCGGCGGCCGCGGCCAGCCGCAAACGCGCGGCCTACTACAGCGCGGCGGGGCCCGGGCCGGGGGCCGAGCGGCCCAGCAGGTAACGACGGGCGGGCCTCCCGCTCCCCGTGGCGCCCCTGCCCGGGCGGGCGCCCCGTGCGGGTGCCCCGTGCGGGTGCGGCCCGTCCCCGGGTCCCCGGCCGGTCTGTCCCGCCCGCAGGCCGCGCACAGTGCTTCCGACTCCGGCACGCCGGGACTCTGGGTGGGGCGGCCGCCCGGTGGGGAGGCCCCGGGACGCGCTGTCAGGCGCCCCGCCCGGATCCTGGGTGCCCTGGCCACCGGTCGCAGACGGAGACGTGCCGTTGCTGCGCTCTCTGCTGCGCTCGGCGGGGCGTCACGCGGACACTGGTATCCGAACCTCAGTGCGTTACTGTGGACATCGACGTGACCCGCGCACTTGCACTTACTGTTACAGACAGGCCCTTCGCGGACGAGCGCTTATTCTCACAAATGTGAGACGTTTCAGCTTATTTGCGAACTACACTTCTTACTTAATCATGCGTTTACTAAGTATTTTTTGTTGACAAGAATTTTTGCTTTTAGCAATGAGAAACGGAAGTTCAGAAGGCAAAGTTGGTTAATGGGGACCACAGTTTAGTGGTAGATTAAAAACGTACCGCCTTTCATTTTAAAATGGAAATCTCATACCCTAGTTGGTTGTAGCTGATATTTATTTCTCACCTAAAGGGAATACTGCATTTAATAAATGGTAGAGTTATTAGGAAAAGAAACTTATAGAAAGAAGAAATACTGTCCTCTACAGTTAATGGAAATTTTATTCCTGAGGAAGTTTAGAAGCAATTAACTTTTAATACATAAGAGGAAAAAAACTACATATTTTAATATCCAGTTGATTCAGGATTCGGGTTTTAGAGTAGTTTTTGTTGCGGGCTGTTTGAGAGGCTGTGACGTATAGCCGAAGAATGTATGTCCTAATGTTACAGAGCTGTATTGAATCTCGGTTCATTGACTTCTGGATGTTTGATCTTACTTAAACGAACCCCATTTCGTGGGATGTAAAACGAGGGATCCCGTTTCTTCTTACGGGATGGCGAAGGGTTACAGGAGAACCTAGACGGTGCCCGCGTTTGGTGTTTGTGCCATTTCTCTTTTCCTCCCTGTCATTACCTGTAAGAGTAATTGCGTTAGTAATGGAGTGGTTGGTTGTAGAAGATCATTATTTGGAAATATGCTACTTATTACACAATAGAGTTCCATCACGGTTTGCATCTCCGTTTTCGCTTCAATTTTTGAGGCTCTGTCATTTGGTACGTACATATTTAGTATCCTTTTTGTCCTCTGAAGGATTGTTTCTTTTATTACAAAATGTTCTTTGTCTCTGGTAGTTTTCTTTGCTCTGAAATTTACTTCTCCTATATGATGGGTTAATGTTTGCGTGGTGTTCGCCTTCAACCCAAGTTGAATTTGAAGTGAGTTTCAAATTCTTTGTTGGGTCGTGGTTTTCCATTATGCGCCCTCAGTCTCTGTCTTTGGATTGGTGTATTTATACTCTTTACCTTTAAGTTAATTATTGCTACATTAGACCTTAGGTGCTATTTTATTATCTGTTTTCTGTTTCTTCTGATTCTCATTCCTCTTCTGTTTCTTTTCTTGTCCTCCTTGAGGTTACTCGAACTTTTCTTGGGTATCTCCCCAGTGTTTTTGAGTGTAGGTCTTTGCATGTTACTGTGGTGTTCGCTCTGTTGGGTATTGCAGTACACACACAGGGTGACTTATCACCATGGTATGTTGGTGTTAGGATTTACTCATGGGGTGAAGTGTGCACACCTTGCTTGCATTTCAGTCCCTTTACCCATCTTCTCCCCCTACACTTTGTGTATCGTATCAGATGGTGCTAGGCTTTTGTTTAAACCATCTAATACAATTTATAAAACTCGTGATTATAAGGGTAGTTTATTGTATGTACCCACACAAACCTACAATATTGTATGTATTGTATGTTTTTGTTCATTCTGTTATTATTCCTGTGATTTTGCTCATTTCCTTCCTGCTTTTCCAGGATTCTCTTTTTTCCCCATTCCTTTGTACTTGAGAAACCTAGTATAGCCAATCTTGAAACTTCCTTTATCTTAGAATGTTTTTATTAACCTTTCATTTCTGAAGGGTAGATTTATTGGGTATAGAATTCTTGGTTGACAGGTTTTTTTTCTTAGCACTTGAAAACTTTTGTTACACCTTCGGCTGACTTTTGTGACTTCTGCAGAAGTTCAGTGCCACTCGAACGGGTATCCCCTACGGCTAATGAATGTGTCGTTTCTGTCTGACTGCATTCAAGTTTTTATTTGTCTTTCATTTTCACAAGTTTAACTATGATGTGTCTTGTTGTGGATTTCCGTGAGCTTATCTTGGTTGGTATTTGGTAAGCATTCTTAATCCGTTGCGTTTTGTTTCACCAAGGGGAGGGAGTTGCTAGCCATTAGTTTTTTGAGGACTCACGCTTTGGTTTCCCCATCTCCTGTCTCTCCTGCTGTACTCAGATGATACAAATGTTGGATATTTGTTAGTTATTCCCTAGGCCGTTTTTCCCCTAGTTTCTTTTCTCTGTGTTCAGATTGTGAGCCTTCTATTGATTTGTTCTCAAATTTCCCCGTTCTGTCCTCTGCCGTCTTCGTTCTTCTGCTGATCCCATGCAGCAATGTTTTATTTTCACTGTTGGAGTTTTCAGTTTTATAATTTCTATTTGTTTCAAGAGAGTTTGTAATCCATGTTGAAATATTTTTATGTTTGCTGCTGAAAATGATTGTGACATAATTCCAGTATCTGAGTTGGTAACTGAAGCTTTGGTGTGCGTCGTCTTTTCTAAGTCACACTGTGAGTGTTCTGGTTCTCGTATGACTGATGGGTTTTGGTTCGACCCTGGACGTTTTGTCTGTTAGGTTTGGCGAACGCGGGTCCTACCGCATCTTTTACTTTGGCAGGCGATCATCCTGTTTAGATTCAGTCAACAGGCCCCGGCCTCCATTTATGGGCTGTGATTCCAATGACGGTTTAATTTTGTGCTATGGGTTTTGGCGTTCTCGCTTCATGTGATCCTTCTGGGACTCTTATCCCAGCAGCTTATGCTGCTGTGGGGAAGAAGGGGTTTCCCCAGACCCCCCGGGTCTCTTGTAAGAGGAGAAAGGGTCAGTCCTTGTGATGAGGAGGCTTCGTTGGCCAGGCAGTGGTTGTGGTCTTCCCTGCTCGGTGTGTGCCTGCTGGCGGTTCTGGTGCCTCTGGTCGGAAGAGTCTGAGCATTGCTGAGGCCAGATCCTTCCTGCTGGTGCCCCCTGCTGCTCTGGCCTCTGATGGCACAGGAGGGGAGGTCAGGCCCTGCAGAGAAGCAGCTTCCTGGACTGGCCGCTTCTCAAGCGAGATTGCAGGTCGTGCTGCCTGGTTGTCCTCCTGGTGAGAGAGGGGAGTCTCAGGCCCATGGCGACCCAGGGGCTTTGAGGATTCTAGGGTTCCTCCAGCTGGTGCCGCCCAGATGCGCCAGTGTCCCCTGATGGGACGGGGGAGTCTTAGGACCATGGGGAGGGACGCCGTTTCCCACAGGCCCTTGTCGGTCTCTTGCTGCTAGTGGCGGACTCTCTCCAGCGGGGGAGTGACCTTCCTGGGCCGCCTTCTCTGGCTTGGTTGGGAGTTTAGGGAATGCCAGGCCTGTGTCCGTCCTTCTGTCGGGTGGGCGCGTGGAAGATGCCCTGCCCGTGCGTCGTTTCCGGTCCTCCGTCCCACAGCAGCCCGGCCCTCTCTCCCGTAACTGCTGCCTTTTTGCCGCCTCCCAGAGCTCTCCTTTGCTCGGCTCTTGCTTTACTTCCAGGGCCACAGGCGGACTTGGGGAGGGACGCGGGGGGGAGGGGTCTTGACTGGAAGTCGTGCATTCACGTTAGTTCGTGCAGTTCGGTGCATTCGGTCATGGGACACACGTGCACAGTTGAAGAAGCCAAGTGGTAACTCGGCTCTCTGCCGACCCCCTTCTCCGCGCCTCCGCCTCGCAGCCCCAGGCAGCTATTTCGGATTCGCCTAGCTGTTTCTTCTGGCGCTGAAAAATGGAGATTTTGATCCTGACTTTGTCAACACACCTAAAATTACTTTTCTTTTGAAGCCTTGCGTATCTCATCCCCACTGGGACAGAAGTAAATGTGCTGCTGGCGCCTGCAGTCCCCTGTTCCTTCCGCGGCCGGACCGCACTTGACCGAGAACGTGTGTCCTCCATGAGCGGAATGGCAGCGACCGTCAGATCTTACCCCGATGCCTGGCCTCACGGGCTGGGAAGTGTCCCCTTCTCTGCTACTTTCTGGAAGACGTCGCACAGAGTTGGGGCTGACTTCTTTAAGTGTTTGGTGGAATTTTCCAGTGAAACCATCTGGGCCTGCAGATTGCATTCTGGCTGTTCCAGTTCACAGACTCTGTTTCTAGGCTCTTCACACGAGCTGTGTCCTGTTGGCTGAGTTGTGATTGTGCCCTTTGAGGGACTGGTCCATTTCAGAAATGTCGCCACGTTTACGTGTGTAGAGTTGTTCGTCGTGCTCCCTTACTGTCTCTTTGAGGTTGTTTCGTTGAGATGTTGGTGGTTTGTGCTTCACTCCTTTTTGTTGGTCAGTCTTGCTTGAGATGTGATCTTTTCATAAAGCCATCTTTTATTTTCCTTAGTTGGTCTGCAGTTTTTTATTTCATTAATTTTTGTGTCTTATTTTTTCCTTCCTTTTGATTGTTTTAGGTTTATTTTTCTCATCTCCTTCTTATTTCTTAGGGTAGGAGTTTCGATTATTGATAGGAGACTTTTTAAAAAAAAACTTTTTTTTTTCCAGTTTATTTATTTTGAGAGAGAGAGAGCGTGCGCGCACAGGGTAGGGGCAGAGAGAAGAAGAGAGAGAATCCCAAGCAGGCTCCATGCTGTTAGTGCAGAGCCCAGCATGAGGCTCAGACCCACAAACCTCAGGATCATGACTTGAGCTGAAACCGAGTCGGATGCGTAGCTGACTGAGCCACCCAGGTGCCCCCAAGCTTTCTTTTGATTAACGTTTGCTTGGCATATAATTTTCTATCATTTTACTTTCAACCTACTTATATTCGAGGTGAGTTTCTTGTAGTCAGCGTATGGTTGGATTACACCTTTTATCCACTCTGCCAACGTCTGTCTTAACGACGGATGCATTTAGAACACTTAGGCTCACTGTAAGGATCGGTAAGTTAGGGCTTGTACCTGCCATTTTCCTTTTTGTTTTCTGTGTTTTTGTTTGTTTTCTTTTTCCTGTTTTCCTGTGGGTTTTACTGGACAGTTTTCAGAATCCCATTTCGATTTACCCATGGTGGTTTTCACTGTGTCTCTTTGTATAGATATCATCTAGTGGCAGTTCTAGATGTTTCGTTGTCCATACGGGACTCATCACGGTTTTCTGGTGTTGACATTTTAGCTGCGTTAGTGAAGCATAGAATCCTAACCTCATCACATCCCTTTACTCGTCTTTGCAGTAAAGCTGTTACTTTGTAAAATGACATATAAATTTTACATATGTAAAAGTATGTAAATATTTCCCTTATATATAACTAGAATCACACGTCAGTGTAAAACTTTTGCTTTATTGCTCAAACATGATTTAGAAGAATCAAAAGAAGGAATGTTGTATTGACCTATGTTTTTGCTATTTCTTTTATTCTCTTATTTTCTGAAATTCCTGAATTTCTTATTTTAGTATTTCTGTTTTAAGAATTCCTTGCTATTCTTTTAGTGTAGGTCTGCTGGAATTATTTTTTAACACCTGAAAACTATTGTGTTGCTTCTTTGGCCTCCATGATTTCTGATAAGAAATCTGATGTCATTTGAATGTTTTTTTCCGGTGGCTGATACGTCACTTCTCACTACTTTCAAGCTCTTTTCTTGTCTTTATTTTTCAGTACTTTTAGTATTATGGGTCTTCGCAGAGATTTCTTTGGGTTTATACTGTTTGGGGTTCATGTAGCATATTGAATCTGCATGTTTATATCTTTTATCAAGTTAGAAGTTTTCAGCTATTATTTGGGTACTTTTTGAGCCCCACCCTCTTTCATGTCTTCTTCTGTTACTCTCTCTGGAGACAGCTTTTGAGATCTTTTCTGGTGTCATGTGATCCTGCGTTTTCTGCTCATTTGTTTTATGTGCCTTTTTCTGTCTACGTTGGGTGATTTCTGTTGCTCACTTAGAGAAAGGTCATTGATTTTTCCTTTGTCTCTTCCATTCTGCTCCTGAACCCTATCTGTTAAGGTTTTAGATCTGTTACTGTATTTTTTTAGTTTCAGAATTTCCATTTGATTCGTCTTCATATCAGTTTTCTTTGCTGAAATAGCTGTTTGTTTTCATTTGCTTCAAGTATGTTTGTTGTTGATTTTTAACTTTATTTTTGAGAGACAGAGAAAGACAGAGAGTGAGTGGAGGAAGGGCAGAGAAAGAAGGAGACACAGAATCCAAAGCAGACTCCAGGCTCTGAGCTGTCAGCACAGAGCCGGACTCAGGGCTCAAACCCATGGACCGTGAGATTATGAGCTGAGCCGAAGTCGAATGCTTAACCAACTGAGCTGCCCAGGTGCCCCTGCTTCAGATATGTTTGTAATTGCCCATTGAAACATTTTTGTGATGGGCACTTTATTTTTTAATTTTTTAAAGTTTATTTTGAGAGAGAGAGAGCACGCGCATGTGCAAGAGTGCATGGGGGGAGGGGCAGAAAGAAGGGGAAAGAGGATCCAAAACAGGCTCCACGCTGATAGCAGCAAGCCCACCCTGGGGCGCGATCCCGTGAACTGTGAGATCATGACGTGAGCTGAATTTGGACACTCAGCTGTCTGAGTCACCCCGGTGCCCCTTTAGCTTTTTTTAAATAAATTTTTAACTTTATTTTGAGAGTGCGAATGTGTGTGGGGGAGGGGCAGAGAGTGCAAGAGCGAGAGAGAGAATCCCAAGCAGACTCCGCACTGTCTCCCTGAACTCATGCACTATGAGATCATGACCTGAGCTGAAATCAAGAGTCAGATGCTTAACCTACTGAGCCACCCAAGCGCCCTATGATGGATGTTTTAAAATCCTAGTCAGGTAATTTCAACATATGCATTGTTTTGATGTTGGCAGCTGTTGATTTTCCTTCCTTCAAAAGTTGATTTTCCTGGCTTTTAGTATAAGTGTTTTTTTGTTTTTTGTTTTTTTTAATGTTTATTTCTTAATTGAGAGAGAAAGAGACAGAGTGCAAGCAGGGGAGGGGCATAGAGAGAGGGACACAGAATCCGAAGAAGGCTCCAGGCTCCAAGCCGTCAGCACAGAGCCGGACGCAGGTCTCGAACTCACGAATCGTGAGATCATGACCTGAGCCGAAGTCGGACGCCTAACCAACTGAGCCCCTCAGGCACCCCAGTCTGAGTGGTTTTTGATTGTATCCTGGACGTTTCGAGTATTATGCTATCAGGCTTTGGACTTTATTTAAATCTTCTGTTTTATTAGGCCTCCTCTGACACCAGGACCGAGGGGCGGGGAGGTAGGCGGTGATGTTGCCTGTTGCTGCCAGAGGGGTGAGAGCCGCGTGCCCCCTTACCGCTGGGCAGAGACGGGGTCGGAGGTGTCCCCCTGGCCCTGCTGATGTCCCTTCGTCTGGGGAGGGGAGGAGTGCCTGTGTACTGCCCCCTGTGGCCTCCTCCAGTGTGGCCCGAGGGTCCTCTACCTCCGGGGTCCAGCTCGTCCTGTCATTTGCTGTGACAGCGGTAGAGACGGGCAGGAGGGACCAGGCTTTTCCTGGGGCTCTCTGGTCTGTGCCCGTGGTTTTTTCTGGCTGCCGACTCTCCCGGACGTAACATGGGATAAATGAGGCAGGAGCACACTGGGAACTCCCTGTTGTGTTACTCCTGGGGTCCAAGGTCCCTCCTGGTCTGCTTTCTCCTCTTCACCTTTCCGTGTGTCATCTCTGAGGTTGTAGCTGCGTCTGTTGGGGAATTGGGAAGGGCTCTGCCCAGTCTTGCTCTGGAACTGAAAGGAGGGAGAAACTTACCTTTGTTTTGTTTTTGCCTTTTTTTTTTTTTTTTGTCTTTGCTTGTATTTAAAGCCATTCTTATTTATTTTTTCATTCAGTAACAGCTTTTCGGATACAATTCACATACCATACACAGGTCTCCCGCTCAAGTGTAAAATTCAGGGTTGCCTGGGTGGCTCAGTCCATTCAGCGGCCGACTCTTGGTGTCGGCTCAGGTCATGATCTCATGGGTTGTGGGCTTGAGCGCCATGTTGGGCTCTGTGGTGACAAGAGGAGTCTGCCTGGGATTCTCTCTCTCTCCCCCTCTCTCTCTGTCCCTCCCCGAGGCCGTGTTGCTCTTTCTCTCTCTCTCTCAAAATAAACTTAAAAGCCAAGTGTAAGATGCAGGATTTTAGTGTATTCCCAGCTCAGTCAGCCCTCACGCAGCCCGGCGCCCTGCAGCTGCCGTCCCCACCTCATCTGTAGATCTTCCTTTCCTTTTTTTACGTTTTATTTATTTATGTCATCTCAGCATCTCATTTGGGGCTCAAACTCGTGACCCCGAGATCAAGAGTCGCACACTCCTCCTACTGAGCCAGCCAGGCATCCCGCTATAGATTTTCTTATCGCGGCAAACTGTATTTAACAAAACCATTTTTAAGTGTACTTTTGACTTAATATATAATTTCATACTTCAGAATTGCTGAATAGTTTAAGATCTTTCTAGTATTTCTGTTTTGGGAAATATGTGTGCTACATATTAGAATGCAGCTAAAAAATAGAGTAAAGTATACAATCTATAATACAAATTTTAGATTAACTAATACAATCTAAAAAGTAGGTTAAAAATAAAAGGCATAAATGCAGTCTTATATTTCCAAGAGCAAAAATTTATATTATGAGGTCTTTTTCCTCCCCATTGGCAATAGAAAACTAATTGGTTAGAAAAACAGCTTTGATTCGGGCTTTTCTTGCTTCGTGAGCTTTAAAAGCCTTTTTCCCTGACTGTGTAAAAATGTCACTTTGTGCTCATAATGTATACGGAATTGTCCTAACGTATTTTAAAGGTTCTCAGGTCTTCTTTGGTGTGGAATAACTTCAATTTTTTTATAATCAGATGAGTTAGGACACAATATTCTTAAAATATAGTGATGGTAAATCATTAAAACTTGCATAGAATTTTTGATCATTAGGTTTATATTCTATGAGAATTTCAAGGGGTGAGTTAGGTGTGATTTGAGTGTGGTTGGTGTAAGATGCGCGAGGGTGCTCGCGGGTCTGTGGTTTTGTTTTGTCGTTCAGTATGTTGGTAGGTGAATGAGAAATGCTGTGTCCCACGCACGGGGTCTGACGGTTCACTAGGAAGGCAACCGCTTGTTAGGGGTAGTTGGGAAACTAACGTGAAGCATCTGTTCCTTCTTGCATCGCGTGCGGTTGAGTAAAAATAAGGTAATTTTTAAATTCGTTACTGTGACATTTTTATTTCTGTGTTTTAAATGGTACCTGTGTCGTTCAACTTAACCTTTACGGTTGAGTGAAGAATGATTAACGTCAGACGTTATTTTGTTTATTCATGTCTGTTAGTACCTTTTCCTTGCTTCTCTTCGCGGGGTGGCTTTTGGCCCTGCCCACAGCGTTCGCGGTGTTATAATAGTGAAACTCCAGTGTTTGCGAAGAGACCCGCGCTGAGAACAGATGGCTATTGTCTGATTACCTCTAAAATATTAGTGTGTTTCTTGATAGAGGCGACACACGTTTTTTTAATGCTAGTTTTCTCATTCTGAGTGTCTCTGCCCAATTTTCTCAGAATCTTACAAATTTTACAACTCTGCTCATGATCTAAAAAATATCTTATGAGTTGTAAAGATGAAACTTCTCCTTTTCTGTGACAATTTACACCTGGAAAGGTTTTTTGAAGTACAGAACGATTCTGCAGATAGCATTTATCGAAGTGCCCAGGCCTCCTTGCGTCAGACACACACACATTCTTAAGGGTCTGTAGTTCACTTGAGTTTATGAAGTTCTTTAAATCTGCCAGGACAGAAATATTTCGCTTAAATATTGACAGTAGTAGCATGAAGGTAGAGTTGATGGTTGTGAATGTCACAGTTTTAGGGGACTGAGTATGTGCTCTGAGCCAATTGGCCCACTTATCTTGCATAATATTAGGTATCGTACCGTTAACTCTAACTTAGAAGCGTGTTTCAGTTTGTGTCTAGTGTCTGTGTGATTTCTTCTGTCGAGAAGCTGGTATTCCGCTTTCTTACAGAACAGCTTGGAAGGAAGGGGTCAGTAGCTCCGAGGCGACCCTGCCTGTAATTCGCGTGAGGGGCGTCTCTTGCTTGAGGGACCAACAGGCCCTTGTCCTTCTGGCTCGTTCTGTTGCTGGGGTCACTGCCGTTTCTCAGGCACTGTTCCTTTCTGTTTTTGGTTTTTTCTAAACTATTCCACTGGTTTCTCCTCCGCTGCCGTAGGAAAAGAAGAGTGGATCTCGGTAGTTCATGTACTTCTGCTGCTTATTAGCGACTCATCAGTGACACACTTGGACTCGGAAGTTGTTTTTGATGAAGAAAAAAGCGTTTTTTTATAGCACTTGGTGGCTTTGTTTTTCCTGCTTTATTAACATGTAGGCAAAGGGGGCAGTGTTTATTTTTCTTCAAGAAGGTTTAAGCATCAGGCATATTTTAAATGGTTTCTCCCATCGGGTTGGCTTCTCAGAAATGTTTCTCATCAAAATGGAAACAATGAGGCTGTTAGAGACCTGATGTGAGTCGAAGCTAGTTATTGTATTGACCTCCTCTTCCTTTTCCTTAGATGCATGTAAATTACGCGTCTTCTAGCTCTTGAGTGTTTGTCGAGAATTCCTAATTTTTGTAAACCATTGGCAGCAGCTCAGATAGCTGTCTTCCTTCCTTAGTGTGGCGGTACTCTTGGGTTTGGTATCATCTGTTCTGTCGTCTTTGTTCACATTGTTTTTACTCCCTTTAAAAATATGTTTCCAGAATTATACTTAATTGCTGGAAACGTTGATTTTTCTTGAGTGACAAACCAATTAAGTGTGTATGACACTAGGCAACAAAGACACTTAAGATTTTCTGCTTATCCTGTCTCCGAGAAAATCCATTATTCATCATCTTATTGTTTTTAAATACTGAGGTAAAATTTTCAATACAATAGGAAAATTGCTTTGGAAATGGAATAAATTGCTTGCCAGTTCAGGGCCCGTTCCCGAAGCGGAGGTTCCTGAACGTGGGGCCGCTTCCCTCCATTATCCTTCAGAGCCCGCGCGCCGCTTCTCAGGCATCAGCCGTGATAAGATTGTGACTTCTGCTCAAATGCAGCGCGATCGCTGAAAGAACCTAATGAAAAAGACGAAAAATCTCATTTTGTATACCATATTATAATATATTTAAGTGGCGTTTTGAATTTTAATTGCATCATGCATAAATATTCATTTTCTGCTTGACTGTTTGAAAAGAAGGGATCTCACGCAAAGAAGGAAAGGAGAAGTTTCCAGAGGGAGCCCCGGCCCCGTCAGGCCCGCGGCGCCACAGCTGGCCTGGGGTTTGCCCGGGGGCGCTCGCGGGGTCAGCCGCTTGCGGTGGGGTGTTCTGCGCTTGCTGGGGAGGCGGCCTCGGGCTGGTGGGGGCGCTGCTGCCCATCCCCACCGCGACCTCGACGGTGGGCAGGCGGCCGTCCGCGTGTGTTTACCCAGGCCCAGCGACCGATCATAAAAATTCCCCGTGCTTCTTGGGTGTACTTTTAAGCAGCGCGGCCCAGTACTGGTCATCTTTGCCGAGGACTCTTGCGTTCATTTTTTATGTTTCCAAATATGTATGTTTTCATGAGATAATTAGAAGCGGGGGTTAAAGTTTACTCACATTACAAGAAAAGGGCTTTCGAGGCATTTTCACAAATAGTTCTCCAGACCCGTCGTTCACCCTCTGACCAGCCATCGAGTGCCTGGTTATCCAAGACTGTTAGGAATGCGAAGTGTTAAGAATTTTTTTTTTCAGTTGTTTTAATTTGCACGTTTCAAAAGTTCTTTTTGAAAACAAAATTTCATCCTAGGTTTGCAATCTTCCACTGAGAATTAGAGCGAAAGCCCTTCCCCTTGGCTTGCCAGGCCCTGGGCAAGGCCTTCTGGGTCCTCCGAGACCTGCGCCGGGCTGCTGGCCTGCCGCGTCCCCTCTGGTCCCCACACCTCTTTGTCGCCTTCCAGCGGCTCCCTTTGAAAGGAGCCAGTCGCCCTCCCCGGACCGCAGCCTGCAGCCCCTGAGCAGGAGCTCCCGCCGCCACCCCGCGCGCGCCTGCCGCCAAGTGGCTCCGGTCCTCCAGGGACTGGAGTCCCCCGAGGCTGCTCTTCCGGGCGCGGCTCCTTCCACTCAGCACGACGTTTGGAAGCTTCGTGTTGTGGCAATGTAGCATCACGATGTCCTTCTTTTTTTAAGGCCGAATAAGACCCCATTATGTGAACAGACCACATTGCCTTGGACATTTGGGTTTTCGTTTTTATAGTAAAAATCTCCGGTGTTAATTGTCTCAAGCTAGGAGTTCCGCGAGTGTGTGGGAAGTGCTTAGACTGGTGCCCGACCCTTTCAGGAAGCGCTCCTCTCCTCTCCTGCCTCCTCTCCACCTTGAATTCCTACCGGGCAGCAGCGGGGAGGCTGGGCTGGCCTGCACGCTCGCTCCTTCACTCAGCCTGCTTTCAGCCCGGCCTCCCCCCTGCTTTCTCTTCTGACCCCGCCCCCAGAGGGTGGGTGTGATCTGTGGGGGGAGGGGTAATCTGAGGATCCAGATGTTTCTGTGATCCATCGCTTCCTGCCCTTACCTCCCCTCAGACTCCCTTCAGAGGCCCCAGCGATGTCAGCCCAGCCCCCCAGGGTCCCGAGGCTCCGACTGAGTGCTTGGTTCTGGTGCTCAGTTCTCCCGGCTCCTCACTGCCCGGTGTGGACGCCAGCCTGATTTTCTTGGATCTGCTTACACGCCACCATCCTTCCTACATTTCGTTATTATCTCTTTTGGTTTCTGTCCTGTAGGGGCAAGCTCTACAAACTGCTCGGTGTTGGGAGTAGATCTCACGTTTAATCTTCCATCTTTATAGGAAACTTTTTTACCCTTTTACGTGTGTATGTCTGGGTCTCCTGTTTCGGAAGCCGGGCGTTTGGGGTGCCCTACCCTGCACAGCCGTGCAGACCGCCCGCAGCTCTCCCGGGAGCAACAGCTGTAGTGGCCACGGGCAGTGTGGCCCAGCTCGAGTGGCCGGCAGTGCTTTCTGAGAGGCGTGCTGGCCTCTGGCCTTCCAGCGTGCCGTGGGCATGCCACACGCACCTGCCCCTCCGCCTGGAGCCAGCCCCACAGCCCCGGGCCCAGTCACCCTCCTGGTGGCAGGGGACCGTCCCATCAGTGGCCACTGCTGTCATCGGAAGTTTACTGACTGGTGGGTGTGGGCCCGTGAGTTAGAGGCGGCGTCTGTTACCATCGTGTTTTCAGGGTAGGCGAGTGCAGTGCTCAGCAGGTAGTGGCGGGTTGTGCCCGGCGTGGCCAGCTGGCTTTCAAAGCGCTCGCTCAGGCTCCCGTAGCGGTTTGGGGATGTGGTCTGCTGGGCACTCAGCTAACGCACTCTCGTTCCCCAGTATTTTCAGGCGTCCATGGTTTTTATTTGTAGGAGAACTATCTCGGTGGCTAGTGTGTGCTGAGGGTCCGCTCTCGTCTCTTAGTCGTCTTCTCTGTTCTCCGGTGCGCCGGCAAGCGGCCGCCGAGTGTGTCAGACGCCGAGTGTGGGCTCCCAAGACACCCGGGTCTCCGCACTGCTGCCGCGCTCCCCCGGGTGTGGGGCACCCGTGGCGCCTGCGTGCCGCCCTGCGTTCAAGGGGCTGTGCTGCAGAGACCAGGAGAGAGGAGGCCTCGTCAGACCGACTCCGCCCAGAGGAAACAAAGTCAGGCCTTAACTGCGCCGCGGTGGTATCCGTTTCCCGTTACTGTTGTAAAATGGTCACAAACACAGCGGCTTAAAACAAGCTTCGTACTCCCCAGCGTGTCACTCAGAACGGCCGGCCTCACTGGGCCGTCGGCAGGCCGCGTCTCTCGTAGGCCTTGCGGAGAGTCCCAGTCCCCGCGGCGGGGGCTGAAGTCTGTTTTCTTGCTTCGGGTTACTCTGGCGTCTTCAGAAGGTGTTCCAGAGCAGCGCGGGCCCTTTCCGTCGGGTGCTGGGGGCTTCCTGCAGAGCCCCGGAGGCGGTCCGCGCGCTCGCTGAAAACAGCAGGGTTTCCGGGCACGGATAAGCTCGGACTGACGCTGGGAACCTACCTGTTTTGTGACCGTGTCACTAACAGAAACACTCATAGTCCTGGTGACATTTGTTGAAGAGGCACATTGAGTCCCTGGGCGCGGAAGAGGTGCACCTGCACCCCAGCACTTACTGTGAGGAGGCTGAAGCCACCAGGGCAGCCGAGTGGGGGCCACAGGGGAGCACCCCAGAGTGGCGCACCCAAGACTGCCCAGCCAAACCGAGCTTTCTGTACAGGGTGGGGGCAGCCTTAGCCATCGTTTCTAAGAAGTCGCGTAGGACCCCGCGTGATGGCAAAAGTGGGTCGCTGCCAGGGACGAGGTGTCATTTCCTCCCCTTATTCAAGTCGAGGGTTACACGTAGTCAGCCCCTGTCTAATGGGGCTGAGGCGAAATTGCTGCCGGGGCTCTTGGCGCTGTTCCGGGACTCACGGTGGTGGGGGTTGGAATTGCAGTTGGCAGTGATATTTCAGGTGTTGGAGGGCTTGTGACTTCATAGGACAGTCACAGTTCAGGGAGTCTTTGAAATAATTCACGTAAGAGTGGGGAGAGCGTTCTGTGCACAGAGATTTTCTCCGAAACATTATTTAGTGGGGAGTCCTGTCTTCTCTGTCCAACAGGGAGTCAGTCAGTAACCTGTAGCTCAGCAGTCCACTTGCCGGGTATTTTTTGGTTTCCAGATGTTAAGAAGGTGGTAAAGAAGCTCAGGCTGCAGGTTACCGCCGGCCTCGGTGGCCGAGGACGTCTTCTCCGTCGTTGGATTCCGCTTGTGTTTGCGTTCTTGACGGCTGGGCACCTATTCCAGGAATGAAGTTTCACGAAGGTAGAGGCTTCTGGAATATTGCCTCCTGACCTTTCCGCAGAACCCTGGTAGGCAGAGTACTGCCTGGCACCGTCACCGCGTGGCTGCCCGTGCGTGTGCCCACACACACATGAGGCGTGCGGACGCCCACGTAGGCACAGTTCCCTGCAGCACCGCCGAGACGAGAGCTTGCTCTGCACACGCGAGGCGTGTTCCACGCTGTGGAAGATGTGTTCCAGTGATGTTTAGAACAGAGTGGAAATAGCCGCACTGCTGCGAGGTGTTTCTGACGAGCTGGAGCAGCACCCGTCCTTGTCATTCTTGTGAAGGCCTTCATTTCCAGAACGGCGGAGAGTCACAGGCCGTCGGGAGGAGGCAGATAGGAACGACGGTGCAGAGGACAGCGTCCAGGGCACGACGGGTCTTGGACGTGATGGCAGGGAAGAAGATGGTGAAACCTGGATTCCAGAAACAACACCGGACGCCAGTTCGGGTCTTAAATAGTTTTCTCGTGAACACATTCCCCCAGTTGCTCACTATGAGGTGTTTCAAACATACAGAAACATCGAAAGAATGTTCTTTTACGTAGATTGAACAACCGTGAACATTATGTCTCGTCGGCTTCCTG
Source organism: Paradoxurus hermaphroditus (assembly GCA_004024585.1). Classification (NCBI taxonomy): domain Eukaryota; kingdom Metazoa; phylum Chordata; class Mammalia; order Carnivora; family Viverridae; genus Paradoxurus; species Paradoxurus hermaphroditus. The sequence goes on along the minus strand of PITB01007651.1, from coordinate 54,589 downwards.
TCTACACTGCCCCATTCCTCAGCGCTCTGCAGGTAGGACCGTTAGCTCGGGCCTCCCCACGAGAGGCTGGGTTCGCAAACCACAACACGGTTGTCACGGCCGAGAAAACCTACAGGGACTCCGAACACGGGATCTGCAGCTCGCTTCAAGTGTCTTCTGTTGTCCCAGTAATTTCTTTTCTTCCTGACTGGCACAGTACACAACGTGTCTTTCATCGTTTCAAAGTGCAGAACTTAGTGGCATCTGGTATATCCCCAGGGTTGTACCGCCATCACCGCCATGTCCTTCTAGAACATTCCCAGAAATGTGTAGGCTTTTTTTCACTTGAGGTTCTAATCAAGGTTTAACTATATCATTTGGTTACATCTTCTTAATTTCTTTTAATTTGGAGAAATCTTTGCTCTGGTTTTCTTTCTTTCTCTCTTTTTAAAATTTTTTCATTACTTTTTAAAATGTTTATTCTTGAGAGAGAGACGGAGTGCAAGCAGGGGAGGGGTAGAGAGAGAAAAGGAGACACAGACTCTGAGGCAGGCTCTAGGCTCCAAGCTGTCAGCACGGAGCCCGATGCGGGGCTCGAACTCACAGACCGTGAGATCATGACCTGAGCTGAAGTCGGAGGCTTAACCGACTGAGCCACCCAGGCGCCCCTGGTTTTTCTTTCTCTTAATGATGTGGTGTTTTTGAGGAGTCCAGGCTGGTGTTTTGTAGTGTGTCCTTGTGTCTGGGTTAGTACCTCCTGGAGTTGGGCACTGCTCTGGATTTTGGGTACTTCCTGTCACGTGACAATGAGCCCCAGGGCCGTGCCTCTCAGACAGCAGGGTGCGCGTGCTCCTGCCACCAGCTGCAGGCTGCTTGCAGAGGCGTCCCGTGTCTAGGGGTGGGCCTGGGGATTTCGGTTCCTGACGCATTCCCGGTGACGCTGACGCTGGCGGCGTGGCGGCTGCTCTTGGAGAACCACTGCCGTGGAGACTGATTAAATGCGGTAAACGTGCCGGGGGTGCTGGGTCTGCCCCCGGTGTGTCGTGTCAGGCGGCAGGCGGCAGGTGCCCCGGTGGCGAGTGGCTCTGAGCCAGCGTCCAGGTTCGGGCGGAGGCCTCTGGGACTGCCGGCGGGTCCCGAGTTTCCCTGCCAGCTGCGAGGAACTCGCAGTGCTTCGCCAGCATGGTGGGCTGATCTGGTTTTTACCCCCAAGTATTTGTGGATTTCCCAGATACGTTTCTGTCGTTGGTTTCTATGAGAAATTTCTTTACGGTGAGAGAACATACTTTGATTTCCGTTCTCTTAAATGTATTAGTTTGCGCCGGGGCAAACTAACGAGGTCCGTGGGGGCGAGTGCTCACTGAGCACGGGTGTCGGGTGCGCTCTGCCGTGCAGGGCAGGGTGTTCCGTAAACGCCGGCAGGGGCAAGCGCACTGGCGGCGGTGGCCGTGGCTTTCCGTCCTTTCTCATGATCCGTTTCTTCTGCCAGTGACCGAGAGAGGGGTTCGGGGCCTCGGGCGTACTAAGGATTTGTCTGTTCCTCCTTCTGCTTATGTCCCTCACACTTGGTGTGCTCTGGAACCGGCGGCGAGTGCACGCACACTCAGGATTGGTGGGCCGCGCTGGGGGGTTGATCTTTCGTCACTCTGTAATGTCCTTCTGTACCCCTGGCGGTTCTTCCATTTCATTTTATTTTATTTTTTTTATGTCTTTTTTGTCTTATGTACAACAGCTACTTTTCTTTCTTTGAAAGAGAGTTTGCGGCATATCCTTTCCTGTCTTTTTATTTCTAATCCTTTAACATTATATGCCATTATATTTAAAGTGTTTTATTGTTACTTTGTAGATAGTGATTTTTGTCTTCCAGGAGACGTTTGGCAACGTCTAGAGACCTTTTTATTGTTGCAACTGGGGGGTGCTCCCACTGGTATGAATGCATAGAGTCCACAGATGCCGTTGAACATCCCACAGTGCACAGGACAGCTCCGCCAGCAGGGAATTCTATGACCCCAGATGCTAATGGTACTGCTGTTGAGAAGTCCACTGTGCAGATTGCAATACACACAGCTGACTTTTCAGTGTCAGTACTTTACACTCACTGTAGACCGTGGAACCACCCACTCCTTACAGGGTGGCCGTCATGTCTGTTCACATCTGTTTGTGCTGAAGACTTCACTGCATGATGTTACAACTGTTATTTCCAACCATCATTTACGGCTTAAGGAATTTTGTGTTGCTTTTCATTCCCGAAATTCTAAGTTTCCTGTTTGTATCATTTTTCTTTATTTTTTAATTTATTTTTTAATGTTTATTCATTTTTGAGAGAGAGAGACAGAGCAGAGCGTTAGCAGGGGAAGGGCAGAGAGAGAGGGAGACACAGAATCCGAAGCAGGCTCCAGGCTCTGAGCTGTCAGCACAGAGCCCAACGCAGGGCTTGAACCCACAAACTGTGAGATCATGACCTGAGCCGAAGTTGGACGCTCAACCGACTGAGCCACCCAGGTGCCCCTCATTTTTCTTCATCTTGAAACTTTCTTCTGCATTCTTTTGTAGTAGGTCTGATGGTGGTGAATCCTCCGAGTTTTATCTTTCATCTGAGAATGTGTTTGTTTTGCCTTCATTCCTGAGGATCTTTTTGCTGGAGACAGAACTCTGGGTTGAGCCTGCTTCCATTTCACCCTTAGACGTGGAGAGCTGGCCTCCCTGTCTCCATGAGAAGTTCCTCTATATGTAATGAGTCCTTTCCTCCGGCTACTTCCAAGAATTTTTCCTTTATCTTTGCTGTAGTAGTTTGGTCACAATATGCTTTGTCCGATTTTCTTTGACTTCATCCCGTTTCAGGCTTGCTGTTGTCTTTGAGTGGATTGTGTCGTCGTGACACCGTCGTGGCCTCATTTAGGCCGTCGTCGTGAGTTTTGCTTGGTTTCGTCTTCCGTAAAGTCCGTGGACTTTTTCAGTTTCAGTGACTGCCATTATGTCACAGGAACACAGAAGTCTGGTCTCTTGTTTTTAAAATCGGGGTAATGCCTACCATGAAGGCACGATGTAAAATTAAATAGGATAGCATTTGTTGACTCTCCATTATACTTTCTCACAAATTGTTGGTTCTCAAGGTAAGCTGCTATTTGTTGAAGATCAAGGTGTCCATGAATTAGGAAAGATAAGACGGACATCAGATAGTAGGGTGCCTGTTTTTGGAATCAGAAGAGGATTATTGGGCTGTAAAAGGGATGCTGGTTGTGGAGGAAATTACTTAATTGAATAGAAAGTTTTAGAAAAGGGAATAAGAGAGACAGAGAGTAAGTACAAATGGGACATAGTATTCTTGCTGTGTGTGAGTCTCAAATCTGACAACAAACCAGGGGGACCAGGTTCCTGCCTTTGACCGTATGACACTTAACGTAGGTCGGAAGTCACTTCCACGACTCCGACTGAGGAGTGTCAAGTTGGCCAGATTTTATATCCCATCAGTCTGTACGAGTGCTGAGATGTGACCTGGACGTATACATTTTTTTGCTAATAGGAGTATTTTCGATGATCGATGTTTCATTATTTCTGAATTGAACACTGTGAGTGGGTGGTACTGTGGAGCTGACCGTTCACACCGATGGCCGTGGGGGGCTCCCCTCACAGCACGGTCACGTTGGCTTCCTTGGGGAGTCTCCCGCTTTTTTGCTTACCCTGGCTGGGTAAGATTTTTGCAAAGGAAAGTAGCATCCATTAATGGTTTGCCTCCACTACAGATAGCTTAGTTTGAGGAAGAAAGAAAAACGTGGTCAGTAAACTTGGACCCATTCTTGTCCCAAACAGTTCTCTTCCCGCGACGAGCCTGCGTGGCCTGCCTCAGCACTCTGTTCTTGCCTTTAAGCAGGTACCAGCTGGAAGACGAGTCTGCCCATCTGGACGAGATGCCGCTGATGATGTCTGAGGAAGGCTTTGAGAATGACGAGAGCGACTACCACACGCTACCTCGAGCGAGGGCCACGCGAAGAAGGAGAGGGCTGGAGTGGTTTGTCTGCGGAGGCTGGAGGTTCCTCTGTGCCAGGTGCGTTATCTGCTGCTGCCTCGTTCCCTGCACGCTGAGCTGCCGTAGCTAAGACCTTCATAAGCCGAGCCTCTAACGTGTTTACTTCTGTATCAAGCTGAAGGAGACAGTCTGAATGAAATGACATCTTGGAGAGTGATAACCATTAGTCAGAACCAAATAGGCTAACCAGGAAGGGACGGAAAGCCAAATTCGCTTTTTTTTATGGGACACTGTAGAGTTTAGAAGATGGAGAACATTAGTGGATTTGTAATTAATTCATGGCAGAATCAGTTCTGGTCTCCACATCAGCATTTGTGAGCTGCGTCCCCTTCTCTTCCGTCTGTAGTTACACTGTGTCCAGAAAGGTAGACACGGGCCTATGAAATGTAACATATTAACACCGTAGCCACCAGCCACCTATGTCATTGTTCCATCCGACTGCTTAGGCTTGGAGTAAGATTCTTCTGCTAATTTAACCAGAAAGAAATGAAGGTAAGGACCGCTTATACTTCAAACAGGTTCGCTTGTGGTTGACATAAACTGCATTAAATCTGCTCACTTTTGACTTTAGATTCTGGTGTGTGAAACCACACTCTTTGTGTGGGACACTTTGCCACTGACTGCCCTCCAACCCTGGGGACAGGCAGGGCAAGGTTACAGCTGACCAATGCCAGCACAACTCGAGCAGAGTAGGTCAAAGAAATTACAGCTTTTCTTGTCTTTCTGCTGTTGAACGTTTGCGGTCAGTGCCTTTCTCATGGTCATGAACTTGTATGCCTTTGCCCATAACAAGAATGTACATAATCGTAGAAAGAGATCTTCTTTATCATCCTCTATCTCTTTAGAAGCTTGTAAAAAGCTGTTTTTACAGCTGGTTTGACTTCAGGGTCAGCTCTCGCAGGGGGATTCAGACACTGTTCCGTGGGCTCCCACGGACGCCACGGAGTCCCTCAGAGAGAGAGGCAGCGTCGAGTCAGGAAGCGAGCCCCAGCAGGACTTAGGCTCATCCACCCCCCTTTCAGCTTCCAACTGCTATCTGTCTTTATCTTTCTTACCCATCGTAAGCTTTTCACACGAAGCAGGAATTTCACGGCCAAACACGGCTTTAGAAATCGCAGACCTGTGTAACATTTTCTGGGTTAGCTAGCCGGCATTCCCGGAGCGCTCCCTGCGGGCGCTCCCTGACCCTAGACTGAGGTTCGTTGCAGAGCTGTGCAGGTTTGTTTTGTTTTGTTTTCCTCGTGTCAGTTGTGATGCTTTGTGCTTTTTAAGGGATTTATCTTTCTTCAGGTATAAATTCCTGTGGATGTCAGAGGAACGAGGCTTTGTAGGAGTGCCACGTTTTTAAATTCCTGATTTGTCTCTCCCTCTCCCTCCCTTTTTCCTATCCATCTTGATAGGAGAGTATCAGTTTTTTTCTTTTCAAGGAGCCAAACTTCTGGTGGCATCTTTGCTTTTGAAATTTTAAACTGTTATTTTGAAATAAATCCAAACTTCTAGAAAAGCCACAAGAATAGTGCAGAGAATTCCTATATGTGCTTTGCCCAAGTTCACTGATCTCTAACCTTTTGCCGTGTTTATTCTCCCATTCTCTTCACGTCTTACTGTTATTTTCTAGGCCATTCCAGGCGAGGTTGCTTCTTCATTCCTCTCTTTACAGTGTAGTGCCTCAGTGCGCGCTCCGCAGGAGAAGGGTGTTTTCCTCCGTGGCCGTCACGCAGTGGCCGTGCTGAGCGGATGCAGCGTTGGGACTGTGCCCTCTGCCCTCTGTCTGCGTCCTGTCCTCTGTCACGCACCTCCTCTCTGGGCTGGCGTGGCCGTTCGGTGGCATGACCGTGCAGTCTCTGTTAATCTGGGACCGTTGTCACCGTTCGTCTTTTAGTCCATTGACATTTTTGAGGACTGCAGACCAGGTATTCTGTCTGTTGCCAGTTCTGGTTTGTGTGAGGTTTCCTCGCGGGTAGGTTCGGCTTAGACGGTCTCTGGGAAGTGCCGCGGGAGAGGCCCTGGGGACGTGGGGCGCTTGCTTCCCATTTCACCGATTTCTGGGTCCCTCCGATTTTCCTCCTACTTTGAGTTTAATTTGCTCTTCTTTTTCTAGCGTCCTAAGATGAGCATTGCACTGTTTTCTTTTTTAAAACTAGATGCATCTAAGGTCTGACACATGGTGTTTTCACGATCGTTTAGTCCAAACTATGTTATGTTTGCATCGTCGTTTCTGCTTCTGTCGATGTTCAATTTAGAACCATTCCACTTAATTTCTAAACAGTCGGGGATTTTCCTAATTATCTTTGTGTAATTGACTGTTGTCTTAATTCCACCGTGGCCAGAGAATGTACTTATGATTTTTAAAATTTCAGTCTTTGTAATGGCTTGCGACTTGCTTTATGATTCATCATATATGGACAGTATTAGTTTTCTGTGTATTTGAAAATAATTTGTATTTGTTTTATTTTTTGAGTGTGTTGCTCTGTATGTCAGTGAGTTATATCAGTTGATTGTCTGGGTTGAGTCCTCTGTGTTCCCACAGTTCCATTCAGTTCATAATTTTGTGGTCTGTGAGTTCAAGCCCTGTGTCGGGCTCTGTGCTGATGGCTCAGAGCCTGGAGCCTGCTTTGAATTCTGTGTCTCCCTCTCTCTCTGCCCCCTCCCACACTCATTCTCTGTCTCTCTCTGTCCCTCAAAGATGAGTAAATGTTAAAAAAAAAAATTTTAGTGTTACTAACGTTATTACGTGCTGGATCAGCAAGTAGAAGACACATAAAATTAGTTTAATTATAGGAGGAAATGTTGAATATTGTGATAAGAGTAGGCAGCAAATAACAATGAAGAGTCGTAAATATTTCAGGTAGATTGCAACTAATACCGAATTGTAAATATTTTGATGTATTTCTACTTGTAGACTTGGACTAGTGAGGCTTATTTTAAAATGATTTTTCTTAATTTTAGCAACAGAGTAGGCTTTAATTTCTTGATGGCTTAAGAAATGCTGTCTCATTTTTATTATTTGGTAAAAATTCCAGCGCTGACACATTGAGAAAATTTTCCTATAATCCTTTAAGACTTCGGATGTCCTTCCTGTGAATTACCGTGGTGTGAGGCAGTACGGAGGTTCCCTGGTGGCACTGCTTTCTCATGACTTTCACAGTGCACTCCTTGCCAGGAGTCACTCTGTCCTTGAGAAACTGGAGCCGCTGAGGGTATTTTCATACGAACCACGGGGGGATTGGGAGGAACGTCACCTTCTGGGATTAGTCCTGTTCTAAATGGTCTCTATACTTCCAGGGAATCTGCAGCACATTTGGGGTGCAGAAGTGTGGAGAAATGCTGGTGGTGGTACTGAGCTGCTTTGGGGACCAAGGGCCCTGTGGGGTGTAATAAATGTCTTTTTTTTTCTTTTTTAATTTGAAAAAAGACTTTAAGTTTTGGGACTTATTTAATTATGGCTAGTTAAAGCTTCAGAAGATAGGGTCTTGGTATATAAAGATACTTGGTTTAATATTTGAGTTTTACTTTGATTATAGAGATATTTGTGAAAAACTACTAATCCTAAAATGTTTTAAGAAAAGGTGTAATTTGTATAATATTGGATTTAGGTTTTTTTTTTTTTAATGTTCTTTTTATCTTTTTCTTTCTTTTTCTTTTTTTCTTTCTTTAATTTAAATCCAAGTTGTCTAATAATAATTTCAGGAATAGAATGTAGTGATTTGTCGTTTACATAGAACACCCGCTCCTCATCCCAACAAGTGTCCTCCTTAATGCCCCTCACCCCTTTGGCCCTTCCTTCCAGCCAACACCCCGCCAGCAACCCTGTTTGTTCTCTATTTAAGAGTCTCTTATGGTTTGCTTCCCTCTTTGTTTTTATATTATTTTTGCTTCCCTTCCATTATGTTCATCTGCTTTGTATCTTAAATTCCACATAGGAGTGAAATCATAAGATATTTATCTTTCTCTGACTGAATTAATTTCGCTTAGTATAATGCACTCTAGTTCCATCCATGTTGTTGCAAATGGCAAGATTTTGTTCATTTTGATTGCCGAGTAATACTCCATTTTATATAAATTTATCACATCTTCTTTATCCATTCATCTGTCAATGGACATTTGGGCTCTTTCCATAGTTTGGCTGTTGTCGATAGTGCTGCTATAAACATTGGGCTGCATGTGCCCCTTCGAATCAGCACTCCTGCATCCTTTGGATAAATACCTAGTAGTGCATTTGCTGGGTCATAGGATAGTTCTATTTTTAATTTTTCAAGGAACCTCCATACTGTTACCCAGAGTGGGCTGCACTGGTTTGCATTCCCACCAGCAGTGCAACAGGGTTTTCCCCTTTCTCTGCATCTGTTGTTGCCTGAGTTGTTAATCGTAGCCACTCTGACCGGTGTGAGGTGGTATTTCAGTGTGATTTTGATTTATAGTTCCCTGATGATGAGTGACGTTGAGCATCTTTTCATGTGTCTGTTGGCCATTTGGATGTCTTCTTTGGAAAAGTATCTATTCATGTCTTTTCCCCATTTCTTCACTGGATTATTTGTTTATTGGGTGTTGAGTTTGATAAGTTCTTTATAGATTTTGGATACAAACCCATTATCTGATGTCATTTGCAAATATCTTTTCCTATTCCTTTGGTTGCCTTTTAGTTTTGCTGATTGTTTCCTTCCCTGTGCAGAAGATTTTTATCTTGATGAATTCCCAATAGCTCATTTTTCTTTTATTCTCCTTGCCTTCAGAGACCTGTCAAGTAAGAATTTGCTGTGGTCAAGGTCAGAGAAGTTGTTGCCTGTTTTCTCCTCTAGGATTCTGATGGCTTCCTGTCTTACATTCGGTTTTTCATCCATTTTGAGCTTATTTTTGGGTATGGTGTAAGAAAGTGGTCCAGGTTCATTTTTCTGCATGTTGCTGTCCAGTTTTTCCAGCACCACTTGCTGAAGAGACTGTCTTTTTTCCCCTGGATATTCTTTCTTGCTTTGTCAAAGATTAGTTGGCCATACCTCTGTGGGTCCATTTGTGGATTCTCTATTCTGTTCCGTTGATCTATGTGCCTGTTCTTGTGCCAGTACCGTATTGTCTTGATGACTCTAGCTTTGTAATACAGCTTGAAGTCTGGAATTGTGATACCTCCAGCTTTGGTTTTCTATTCGGAGTCTTTTCTGGTTCCATAGAAATTTTAGGATTGTTTGTTCTAGCTTTGTGAAGAATACTGGTGTTATTTTGATAGGGATTGCATTGAATATGTAGATTGCTTGGGTAATATCGACATTTTAACAATATTTGTTTTTCCAATCCATGAGCATGGAATGTTTTTCCATTTTTTTGTGTCTTCTTCAATGTCTTTAATAAGCTTTCTATAGTTTTTAGTATATAGATTTTTAACCCATTTGGTTAGGTTTATTCCGAGGTATTTTATGGTTTTTGGTGCAGTTGCAAATGGGATCAATTCCTTGATTTCTCTTGCTGTTGCTTCATTATTGGTGTATAGGAATGCAACTGATTTCTAAATTTTTTTTTAATGTTTATTATTTTTGAGACAGAGACAGAGCACGAGTGGGGGAGGGGCAGAGAGAGAGGGAGACACAGAATCCGAAGCCGGCTCCAGGCTCTAAGCTGTCAGCACAGAGCCCGATGCAGGGCTCGAACTCACGGACTGCGAGATCATGACCTGAGCCGGAGTCGGACGCTCAACCGACTGAGCCACCCAGGCGCCCCAAGAATGCAACCGATTTCTGTACACTGATTTTATATTCTTCGACTTTGCTGAATTCATGGATCCGTTCTAGCAATTTTTTGGTGGAGTCTTTGGGTTTTCCACATAGAATATCATGTCTTCTGCGAAGAGTGAACATTTGACCTCCTCCTAGTTGATTTGGACGCCTTTTATTTATTTGCGTTGTCTGATTGCTGAGGCTAGGACTTCTAATATTATGTTGACTAACAGTGGTGAGAGTGGACATCCCTGTCTTATTTCTGACCTTAGGGGAAAGCTCTCAGTTTTTCCCCATTGAGGATGATATTAGGGGTGGGTTTTTTATATATGGCCTTTATGATCTTGAGGTATGACCCTTCTCTCCCTATTTTTTGGGGATTTTTATTGATAAAAGATGCTGTGTTTTGTCAAATGCTTTTTCAGCATCTGTTGAGAGGATCATGTGGTTCTTGTCCTTTCTTTTGTAATGTGATGAACCACATTGATTTGCAGATATTGAACCAGCCCTGCATCCCAGATATAAATCCCACTTGGTTGTGGTGAATAATTCTTTTAATGTATTGTTGGATCTGGTTCGCTAGTATTTTAGTGAGAATTTTTGCATCTGTGTTCATGAGGGAAATTGGTCTATAGTTCTCCTTTTTAGTGGAGTCTTTGGTTTTAGAATCGAGGTAATGCTGGCCTTGTAGAATGGGTTTGGAAGTTTTCTTTCCGTTTTTATTTTTTTCAACAGCTTCTAAAGAATAGGTCTTCTTTAAATGTTTGGTAGAATTTCCCTGGAGAGCCATCTGGCCTTGGACTCTTGTTGGGAGATTTTTTATTGCTGATTCAATTTCTTTACCAGTTATGGGTCTGTTCAAATTTTCTGTTTCTTCCTGTTTCAGTTTTGCTAGTTTATATTTTTAGGAAATTGTCCATTTCTTCCAGGTTGCCCAATTTGTTGGCATGTAATTGCTCATAATATTTTCTTATTATTGTTTGTATTTTGCAGTATTGGTTGTGATCTCTTCTCTCATTTGTGACTTTATTTATTTGGTCCTTTATTCTTTTTGATCAGTCTAGCTAGGGGTTTATCAATTTTGTTAATTCTTTCAAAGAACCAGCTTCTGGTTTCATTGATCAGGTCTACTGTTTTTCTGATTTTGATATCTTTGGTTTCTGTTCTGATCTTTATTATTTCCCTTCTTCTGCTGGTTTTGGGCTTTATTTGATGCTGTTTTCCAGCTCTTTTAGAAAAATATAAGGTTAGGTCGTATATCTGAGACCTTTCTTCTTTCTTTAGGAAGGCCTGGATTGCTGTATACGTCCTTCTGAGGACTGCCATCGCTGCATCCCAGAGGGTTTTGGTAGCTGTGTTTTCATTTTCCTTGACTTCAGTGTACTTTTTAATTTTCTCTTTAATTTCTCGGTTAACCCATTCATTCTTAGTAGGATGTTCTTTAATCTCCAAGTATTCATGGTCTTTTCAAAGTTTTTCTTGTGGTCGATTTCAAGGTTTATAGCATTGTAGTCTGAAAACATGCAGGGTATGATCTCGATCTTTTTGCACTTGTTGAGGGCTGTTTTGTGACCCAGTGTGTAATGTATTCTGGAGAATGTTCCGTGTGCACTTGAGGAAAATGTGTGTTCTGCTGATTTAGGATGAAATGTTCTGAATATATCTGTTAAGTCTATCTGGTCCAGTATGTCATTTAGAGCCATTGTTTCCTTGTTGATTTTCTGCTTAGATGATCTGTCCATTGTTGTAAGTGTGGTGTTGAAGTCCCCTACTCTTATGGTATTATCAATGAGTTTCTTTATGTTTGTGATTAATTGACTTATATATTTGGGTGCTGCCACGTTGGGGACATAAATATTTACAGTTGTGAGATCTTCTTGGTGGATAGATCTCTTAATTACGATATAATACTCATTTTCATCTCTTATTACAGTCTTCATTTTAAAATCTAGTTCGTCTGATAGAAGTATGGTTACACCAGCTGTTGACGACCATTAGCATGATAGACGGTTCTCCATCTCCTTACTTTCAATCTGAAGGTGTCTTTTTTTTTTAATGTTTATTTATTTTTGAGAGAGGGAGAGAGAGACTGAGTGAGGGGCAGAGAGAGGGAGGCACAGAATCCAAAGCAGGCTGTAGGCTCTGAGCTGTCAGCACAGAGCCCAACGTGAGGCTTGAACCCATGAACTGTGAGATCACGACCTGAGTGAAGCCAGGTGCTTAACCGACTGAGCCATCCAGGTGCCCATGAAGGTGTCTTTAGGTTAAAATGAGTCTCTAGTAAGCAGCATATAGATGGGTCTTGTATAGACCGTATGTCTTTTGACTGGAACGTTTATTCCATTGAATGTAGAGTGAGTACCGAAAGATAAGAATTTAGCACCATTGGGTTGCCTTTTGAGTTGGTGTTTCTGGTGATGTTCTCTGGTCCTTTCTAGTCTTTGTTGCTTTCGGTCTTTTTTGTTTTGTTTTGTCTTTTCTCCACTCAAAGGGTCCCCCTTAAATTTCTTGCAGGGCTGGTTTAGTGGTCACAAACTCCATTAGTTTTTGTTTGTCTGGGAAACTCTTTATATCTCCTTCTATTTTTTTTTTAATGTTTATTTATTTTTGAGACTGAGAGAGACAGAGCGTGATCAAGGGAGGGGCAGAGAGAGAGGGAGACACAGAATCCAAAGCAGGCTCTAGGCTCTGAGCTGTCAGCACAGAGCCCGATGCGGGGCTCGAACCCATGAACCGTGAGATCATGACCTGAGCTTAACCGAGGAGCCACCCAGGCGCTCCATATCTCCTTCTATTTTGAATGAGGGCCTTGCTGCATATTTTTCCAATTCAGCACATTGAATATATCTTGCCACTCTTTTCTGCCTGTCAAGTTTCTGTGGCTAGGTCTGCTGTGAACCTGAGCTGCCTTCCCTTACAGGTTAAGAATTTTTTTTTCTCTTGCTGCTTTCATAGTTCTTTCTTTGCCTGTGTATTTTGTGAATTTGACTGTTATAAGCTTTGGTGACGCTGGTTTTTGGTGAATCTAATGGGAGTTCTCTGTTCTTCCTGGATTTTGATGTCTGTGTCCTTCCCCAGATTAGGATAGTTCTCTGCTATAATTTGCTCACATAAACCTTCTACTTCCTATTCTCTCTCTTCTGGGACTCCTATGATTTAGTTGTTATTCCCTTTTAGTAAGTCGCTGAGTTTTCTAAGTTTTGTATCATGATATTTTGCCTTTGTTTCTCTCCTTTTTCCTGCTTTATTATTCTTCATAATTTTATCTTCTGACTCGCTGATTCACTGCTCTGCTTCATTCATCCTTGCCATTGTGGCATCCATTCGAGATTGCCTCTTCCTGAATAGATTTAATTCTTTTATCGCTGCAGAAAGGGGTTCTAGACTTTTTTCTACCCCAGCTAGTATTCTTATTATCATGGTTCTAAATTCTAGTTCAGACATCTTCCTTGTATCTGTGTTGATCAAGCCCCTGGCTATCATGCCTTCCTCTTCTTCTCTTGTTCTTCATTTTGTCATTTTGGAGGAAGAGACTAAGTAAAAAATAAAAATTAAAAAATTAAAAACAAAGCAAAAAAAGAAATAAAGAAAGCTAGATCCTAGGTGTGTTTTGGTCTGCTTGTTGAAAGAAACTTGATAGAATAGAGATAAAAGGAAAAGAGAAAAAGATAAGAAAAAATTAAAAAATTATTAAAATAGAATTAAATGAGAGTAAACAATTTTAAAAAGTAAAAAATAAAAGAAGAAAAATAATAAAAATGCTTCTCTCTCTGTATTCTCTGAATGAGGAAAGAAAAAAGAAAAAAGAAAACAATTTAAGCAAAAACAAAGGAAAGCAATCAAATACATGAACCAGCAAACAGAATGAAACCAGAATGAAGTTACAGCCAGTTTCCTCTAGAACTGAACTGTGAAGCCCTTTGTAGTCCGTACATCAAGCCGGTGGAGGGACTCGTGCTGGTATTCCGAGAGATGTCCTTTGACACAGTTGGGTGGGGCTTGGTGAAACGGCTCCCTTCTCCACTGGGGGGCGCTGATTAGCTTACTGGGGTGGATCAGTGTGGCGCGCATGCGTGTGCGCAGGAGAGGTGGAAATGGTTTCACCCAGCTCCCTAGTCTCTGGCACAGGAACCTGGCGCTCTCACCAACAAGCGATCAAGCACCCCTCCTTTGTCTCGAACCTCTGTCCACTCCCCCTCTCTACAAAGATGGGGTACCCTGTAGACTTCAAAGACCCCCCCCTGTGGCTTGAACCTGTGCCAACTTTCTGGGGGAGGGTCTTGCTGAACAGCGTCCTGTGCTGGCCTGCCCCAGAGAACGCTCATGTGACCCCACGGCAGCGGAGGTTCAGAGGTTACGGCAGATCGCAGCACACGGCCGGCACCGGGTTGACCTCCCTCTGGCATCTTTGTCGCAGGACCAGCAAACACGATCCCCTGGGACCTTTGCCCGGGGGGGAGGCTGTATGGCCTCTACAAAACACATTCCAAGCCCGGGGAACTGCTTCTCCCCGTGTGGCACACAGACCCCCAGAGCCCGCTGCCTGCTCCTGGGGATTCGCCCTGCTTTCTCACCTGAGCGCCGCCAGGCACTGAGCTCCGGAATTTCAGACTGCGCTCCACTGTTCATAGAGTCCCCGTGGTACGGATACCCTCGTCTTCCTTCCCATCAGCCGTTTATGGGGACAGATCTCTTGTTCACTCCCCTGCCAGCGTTCTCACTCGTTCTTTCTCTCCAGTTACTTTTGGGCCAGTGCTTTCGCTGCACGATCCCGAGGTGCCTCGCTCTCCCCCTTTCTGTTTCTCTGTCCTCTCTCCGTGAAAACAGCTCTCTACCTTCTGTGGCTCTTCCCTCCTCTGGGTCACCTCTTCACACTGCATACCTGCCGACTTCTGTGGCTCACGTCATACAGATTGTTGCGTTAGTCCTCAGGTCAGTTTCCCAGGTGGCAGGATGGTTTGGTGCTGATCTGGCTGCGTTTCAGGGACGACCCCGGCTGAGGGTCTCCGTGCAGCTCCTCCGTCCTCACTCCTGGATCTAGTCTCACTTGACCCGACGGTGTGAGGCGATTGTGTGTAAACGGCAGTGTCTCCTGAGCAGTCACTCACTAAAAGATATTCCGCCTGCACAGAAGTGTTTCCTCCCGGGGACCTCCCTTCCTTCCTCCCTCTTGTGATCGGCATTTACCGATCTGCTTTACTCAGAAGTTGCCCCTCATTCCATTTGCCTGCTTAGCTCTGCAACTCCAGGAGGCTTACGTATACTTTCTGGGTTACTCAGCTTTGGGGTTTATGCCCTTTAATCTTGGCACTCAAGTCACCTGTCTTCCTTTCCTGCTCATAGTTTCTGCCTGCATCTCCAGTGGCAATTCTGGTGGAGCCGAAGGCTTTTAAACCCTCAGGGCTCTGTATTCGTTTAATTCTGCGAAATAGCACGTGATTGGGTTGTGGCTCCCTGTCTGCTACTTGCTCGTTTGCATAAGGAAACAATTAGTAATAACACTTTTGTTTGTTGATAGTTATCAGTAGCAAAGTGTTGCAAACAATTGTTAAATCTTAGAAGTCTAAAAATTTTGTTGTTTTTTTCCCGTATAGAGGGTTATAGGGAAGAATTAATAAACTGTCGAGTGTATGTGTTTTTTGCCCTTGGTATATAATTTAGAATTTGTAGAGTGTAAGGCGTTGGAACTTAGTGGGTTGTCAGTTTCAGGTGCTACCCACAGTGGGTTGATGTTTCGGTTTTTATTTCAGCTGCTGTCTGCAGTGTTCCTGTGATGTACAAAGTGGTTTTACACTTATAGAGCCTTTTGCCTGTACAAGAACATGTTGATACCAGCCTAAAATCCACATTTCCTAAATTTTATGTATATTTTTCAAACACATAGTTTTGCTTGTTTTCAATTTCCTGTTAGATTCACCTGACTTGTGTACATTAAACTGTCACATTAGGTAATTGTGTGTTTTGGAACAAAGGTTCCTGTTTGAACACTTTGCTGGAGAATTTGGCCCATAACTGACGTCTGCAGGAAGTGCACAGATAGGTGCTTGTGTCCTACCTGCCGTCCCGGCCTGCACCGTGCTTCCTGTGGGCCAGCCCTGCCCACTGACCCTCCCTGTGATGATGGGAATGTGCTAGATCTCTGACGTCCAGTATGGCGGCCATTGAGCCCTTGAAATGTGGCCAAAGTAACTGAGGAGCTGGATTTCTTATTTCATTTAACTTTAACTCACCCTGAAACAGTCACGTGGGAGGGGCGTCCCGGGTGGCTCAGACAGGTGAGCGTCCGACGCTCGACAGCGGCTCAGGCGGTCGTCTCGTGGTTGGTGAGGTTGAGCCCTGTGTCGGGCTCCATGCTCCACATCACAGAGCCTGCGTGGGAGTCTCTCTTTCCCTGCCCCTCCCCCGCTCATGCTTGCACTCCTTCTCTGTTTTGCTCTCGCTCACTCTCACTCTCAAATGAACGTAAAAACAAACAAACAAAAAATCACATGTGGCCAGCAGATGCCGTACCGGGCTCGCGCGCGGCCAGTGGACGCCAGGACTGTGGCCGGGCACCCGGGTGGATGCCCACACCAGGAGGAGAGGGAGCTTCCAAGGGCAAAGCCCTGTTCTTCCCGGCCAAAGGTTTTCCGAGCACAGCTGGCAAGTAGGCAGACGGTTGGCAGAGGTGCACCGATTTCAGTTTGCACACACTCGTGCCCCACATAGGATGCCGCCCGGCTGGTGCAGGAGGCACCTGTGCGAACACCGTCCCGGGCTGCCTCGGCATTTTGGAAATCTGCGTTAAATCAGATTAACACTGCAGTTTAAATTCATGATTATGTTATGTTCAGCTGAGATGATTCCGATACCTTTTCATCATTTTCTGAAGTATTTTAATAAAACCCTATTCTCTGTGTCTGAAAATAATGGTGTGGATGTCCAGGAAGTAGAAGGGTCTGTGCTTGTGGAGGCCTGGTGCCTTTAGAGCAAGGACACATCGCGAGTGTTTACTGCTTAGATGGCCTGGCTGGATGGAAGTGCAGCAGAGCTGTCCCTGCCGTTAGAACGTCCCGCCAGACACAGGACCCTTTCTAAGTGTTGAGCTGAGCCATAGGTCTTAATTTTTTATCAGTGCTACTGGGAAGTCACCTTTTTAGAAGGAAAACGTGATTACCTCAGAGAGCGGGCGGCTCACTCTCTGGACAGTTGATGTCTGAGGACCTTCATCACCGAGTTCCTGAGCCGTGCGCTGAGCAGTGAGAACAGCATGATTCTCTCTTTCTCAGCACAGAGGAGTGGCGACTGCTTGAGAATGTTAATCTGTTTCTTTTATGTTTTTTTGTCCAGTGAGAGGGTCTAAACAGGGCAGATAGTTTCTTTGAGGATCTAGAAGTTATTATGTGCTCACTCGTACAAGTCTCTCTCATGTTTTATGTCAAATTTATATCTGTAACACCTGTCTTAAGACAGTGCTACAGATTAGCATTAGATAGGTGGTCAGCGTTTGGTGTATGTGGAGAGCCAGACAGTCTGTGTTGCCTCTGAATGTGTACAGTTTAAAAACTTGGAAAAAAAGCATTCATGTGTATCTTTCTTTCATGCAGTTGCTGTGATTGGCTGATAAATATTTGTCACAGAAAGAGAGAACTAAAAGCTCGCACAGTGTGGCTCGGATGTCCTGAAAAGTGTGAAGAGAAGCATCCTCGAAATTCTATCAAAAATCAAAAATACAATATATTTACCTTTATACCTGGGGTAAGGCCATTACATTCTTTAAAAAGGGTTTCGTATGAGACATTGCTAGCTTCTGTTGTTTTCACTGTTGTTTTTCCCCCTCGTTACCTCTGTCGCATCCAAATCAGTGTCCTTTTGCTTTCGAACATTCGTGTTTCAGGTAATTGTTACATAATTCGTGCACACCTTTAATGGGTGCAGCATAGAGTTCACCTTAAGACAGTTTATAGTTTGGCCTCAGTCCTAGGTAAACATATTTATGTTATTGTAGAAATAACCAAGTAGGCCTAGATTAAATTACCAGAGAAAAAACTGTAAATTTTGTTTGTGTAAATGTAATTTTTTACACAAATATGACTCCGTAACAAAATCTCTGTAAGCATTTATAGATAGATTTTCTACTTCACATTATAAATTTCAGGCCATGTTATATTATTGTATTATTAGGTATCTTTAATTAGGTATTATGTTAAGTGTAAGTATTGACGTTTAAATATTTCATTAATTTTTTTGTTGGTGATATTTCCGTCTTAAATAATTTGAATAATGATTCAATAATTGAATAATTTTTGTTTGAATAATTTTTGCTTTTTGGGCATCGTTTCCTATTTTAGTGGACTTTAGTCATCTTTCCAAAGGCAAAAGGCAGCTAGTACTGATTATATTTCTATATCAAACTTTTTGACATGTTCTACTTATTAGCTTTATGCTGTTTTGCAAGAAAGTCTCTTGGTTCTGTGAAATAAGAGCTGCCTTATTTTTCATGTTTTTGTTTAAATAATCATGCTGGTTTTATATCGAGCATTGATTACCACCCCCCCCACCCACCCTTCCCTATCCATCTAATAGTTGGTGAATGCCCGATCTCTAATTTGCTCTTTATTAAAACACACAAAACCATTGGCCCCGTAATTGAAAGCCTGCTCTTTTGTCAGGACTATAAAATGTAAACTGTCTTTCAGGCAGATAAATATTCTCATCTGTATTGAACGAGGCTGCTGTTTTCTTTTTAGGTTTAAATTATTAAATACTTGCAGATTGGCTAAGCATTGTACATTTTCCTAAAGGTCACAGAGTTCATCCAGTAGACAAGAAAGTATTGATTACAGTGGCTTAAAGCCAAGAGCGCAGCTTAATTTTGACCAGAGTCAGTCCACACAGCCTGCCAAGATGGGCCGTGTCCTGAAAATACCTGTTGGTGTGTCTGTACGAGTATTACCGTGTGAATTTTTTTCTTAGATTGTCTCTTAAATTAGGCTTTTCATCTAAAATGTAGTATTTTAGAAACATTTGGTAATTGCACAGTAGGAATTCTATGCCATTTTTAGCACAAATGGCAATTTTTGAATTGCTAATAGATATAATTTATGCTAACTGAGATTTTAAAGAAATCACTGAGGAAAAAGAGCTTTCTCTCCTGCTGAGATTAATTTATGAAATGACTCAAAACATTTTTAGACAGCAATTGAATATGATTATGAATATAAACATGGTAGCAATGTAGCTGATGCTTTAGTTGCACAGGCAAGTGTATGATGATGGAGAAAACTGGTTCCGGCTCTTTAAGTCCGCAGCGAGGACTTAGCGCACGCTCCGCTCTGGTTGAAATTGCCCTGCCTTCCGCGAGCTGCATAAAAAAATGGCATCCGCGGAGATTTTGATTGGAAGTTGCAAGGTTGTAAGTTTAATTGCAATTATAGTTGCTGTTTGAGTTATTCTCATCTGTAAACATGAGATTTGCTCCATTTTTATTTTCAATTTAAATTTAATAGTTCGAGGGTTTGTAAATAGAAGTCTATTAATATACTGGATCTTGGGTTTTTTTCCTTAAAAGGATTTGAATTAAATTTGAATTTGAATTAAAAAATTAAATTAAAAAACAAAAACAAAGTTGCAGTATTTGCATTCCTAAAATTTCGACGAATGATACTTATTTTATACTTGCGGCCGTGCTGGTCAGCTGCCGAGGACTGTAAAGTGTGCGTCGGAGCCGTCTTCCCGAAATCGGCCAGCACGTTTACGTCCTTGGACGGGGCGCGCTCCTTACCACCTGAGAGAAGCAGATATTCACGGGCGGTGGGGGAGGCTTTCGGGAAGTCACGTGGTGTGCGCTTTGCTCGTTAACTTACTGTTTGTAAAACCGCCGTGACGCCCCTGTTAGGAACGTGGCTGGGCTGTCGTGTCTTCTGCCGCTGCTGCATAAACACCAAGGTGACACGACTTTCCCATGATAGGGTTTTCCGAGTTCTCAAGATACACGACTCTGTGTGTATAAACGTATCTTTATCGACTGCCAGCATCGGGAAGGACTTGCTGTCTCATTTGCTTTGATGTACATATAAAGATTTATAGGTTAGCGTGGAAAACTAGAAAATCAAAACTTTTAGAGAATGCTTTTAACATAGTTGAAAGTTCTAATTGTCTTTTTTTCAATTTATTTTAGATATAATTTTGATGTAACCTCACCTCATTTTGTATGTGATTTGGTTTTTAGAACGCCCGTGCCAAAATTAAGAAATTTACTGTAACTTGGGGCATATTCTCGATGTTTGATGGAGATGTAGTCAGATATTGTGCTGATTTAATTATTTGATTGAAAGATTAAAGATTTTCCTTGGAGAGACAGTGTTAATTTTTTCTTTTCCTTTTTAGGTTTTGTATGAACAATTCAAGTTTTTCTTGAATCTCTATTTCCTGGTAGTATCCTGCTCCCAGTTTGTACCAGCATTGAAAATAGGCTATCTCTACACCTACTGGGCTCCTCTGGTAAAAAAAAAAGATTTTTGAAACTAAGTTAAATAATTATTTAGAACGTGGTTTTAAGAGTGGCTATGGTTGAGAGATAAACTAATCAGATGTTAAGAAATTCGATATTGTTGCTGTGTGTCTCAGAACTTTTGTGGAAAGATTTTACAGAGCTCGGTCACCTAAGTGCTGGGCAGCCCGGCAGGAGTGTCGGGTGGTGCACTGCTCCAGGCACCTCTGCTGGTGGGAGTGCGGGTGGTTTCCGGGGCGCATTCTATACTTAGGCTCCGATAACTGTCTGCCTGCCTCTCCGGCCTGCCCCACCCCACCCCACCCCGTGCCGATGGCGCCTTTGGGAGCCAGCAGGGGGCGATCTGCGCAGCGACCTTCTTGTCCTGACAGGCGGGCGGGGCTTACCTCTGGGTGGAGTATCTCAGTGAAGTCAGACCATTTCTGCTCGACCCCTCCCTCAGTGCATAAAATTGTTGAAAGACAAATGGTATTTATCATTGAATATTTCCATTCCATCATAACGCTGTTTTGATAGTTCGATGCTGTTTGCCAATAATTTTCAGCTTGTATGGACAAAACGTATGCCCTTTTCCCCTTTCACCTGGAAAAACGGACCGCTTCCTTTCGTTTGCTCCCCTTGGGGCGTCTTGTCAGCATAACCCAGTCAAGACAACCCGGTGAGAGTCCTCCTTCAGCGAAGGAGCAGCACGCTGCCACGTGCCTGCCGAGGTGCTCGCTTCGGAAACGGGGGCGCGAGCGGTGTGCCTCCGGTTCACGTCTCTGGGCCGTGCAGTCCTGCCGCCTTGCCCAGCCGGCCTCAGATGCGCCCGGGCGGACTGGCAGAGGGGACAGAAGTCTCGTGGGCAGGGTCGCTGGAGCCAGCCCCTCCTGTTCCCGTGCACCCACACAGGCTTCAGGGGAGCACGGATGCGAGCAGCGACAGTAAGCGTGTGTGTGGCCCGGAACACGCAGTCACTGAGCCGGCGCGTACACTGCACTCGTGAGATTAGCGGGCTCGGAAGACACCGGGGTTCCACGAGGAAGGCCCTGTGAGGGCGGCAGGGGGGGACATCCGGATGACCGAGAGGCTGGCTGAGCACTGATCAGGGAAGAGAGAGGCGCAGGCGGGGGAGCCGCGGTTGCGGAAGCTCTCAGGCCAGGACTCTGGGAGCGCCGCTGGCCGTGGGATCGTGGGATCATGGGGACGGTGCTGGCGAGGGGGGTCGGGGTGCTCGGACTTGGTCCTGAGTGGGGGAGGGAGCCCCGTGTCTGTGTGGGTGTCACGTAGCGCCCGGAAGGCGCTGAAGCTCAGACCCCAGTGCTCAGATTGGTGCTGGAGCCAAGCGGCTGTGGAGAGAGGACGGAGGGGACTTCCTCTTCTTCCCCGGCTCAGCTTTCCTCCCTGCAGGCCACCTCCGTCCGCACTTGGGTGTCGGTTGTTTCATCTCTCCTGATCACTTCACTGCTGTGTGTGTCTCCCTGAAATCGTATGCCGCACCGTCCGCACGCTCTGGGAAGTTTGTGTACAGACCACCTCAGTCAGCGTGCCCTTTGCAGCCTGCGTTTTTGACTCCACTTTGTTGCGTGAACCGATCCCGGTGGCACAGACAGGCCTGGCGCGCTCACTGCCCACTTCCCCCACGCGCCCCCGGGGTGAGCCTGCGCACCTGATCTCTCTGCCCCCCTTCAGGAGAGGCGATCGTAGCTTTCCTGAGTTTTCACAGTTACAGACTCGGCCGCGATGGTCAGGGCGTGACTCCCTGTGGCTCCTGGGAGTCTCGCTGACGAAGCGCTGCTTAGTTTTCCCACGTTGTGATGAAAGCTTAGACCAAGGATCCTTACGATCTTGGGGTGTTTATTCCCGGCCCCACTTTCTGCCCGTGGCTCTGAGGGGTGCCTCGTGCTTCCAGTGTCCCCGCTGGCTCGGCGTGGAGTGTCCATTAGCAGCGGTCGTCTGGGGACGCAGGGCCCTCTTAAAACTGATGGACAGTGCGTTCATTCCGTTCTGCTCTTGCATCATTTTAACCAAAGAAAGTGTTCGTTTTGGATAGATTCCTGATGAGGAATTTCTCTTAAGTGTTCACAGAGTTGGCTCTCGGCCAGAGCCGCCCCTTTCCCTGGGTCTGTGTGAAGTTTCCGTCCGCTAACTTGAACTGTCCCGTCAGCCCCAGGTGTCGGAAGTACTTCCTCCTTTCCGTGTTGGCGTGTGAGCATTCACGTCGCTGTGTGTCGGGAAGTGCCCAGTAAGCACCTGGCCGGCACTCCTGTGAGGGACTCGGAGCAGGGGCTCAGGGGCCCCAAAGGAAAGCAGAAAGCCCATTTCTCCCATTCGAGTGGCGCTTCCTGTTTCCTCGGGACGCGCCCCGTCCCCCGGCCCCGCCAGGGGACCTCTGGCTGGCCTGCTCAGGATCCCGCGCCCTGTGGCTCTTGGCTCTGGCGGCAGCAGCCGCAGCCGGTGCCCGTCATCATGTACCCAGGGAGGACTTGTTAGTGTCTGTGCTTGTGCTGTTCGTAGACGTCTTAGCCTCCGATGTCGCGGAGTCTTAAAAAGTCGGTGTGCACATTGGGCTCACCTTCAAATCCCAGAAGCAGGCTTAGGTGTATCAGTTCTTTGATCCAAACGCACCTCAGAACATTTTTTTTTAAACTGAAAATTCACATACTATATAGAGAAGGTCTTTTTTAATTAATTGAGGCAAATTTAAAATAAATCTATATCTAAACTACGTATTGTGGGTTTTGTTTTGTTTTTTGTTTTTTTCAAAGTAAAGGACGTATTCTTAGGGTTTCTTCACAGCTTCTGAGTTCTTGCTCTTTCTCGAGCAGCCCGATCTCCCCCGTCCTGTGTGGGGCCTGCCCCAGCAGGAGCCTTTCTCCGTACTAACGTCTCTGCGTCTCTGCCTGCCTTCTGAGGTTCCGTAAGTGCTCAGGAAGAGGGGTCAGCATTTCCAGATTCCTCTCTGATAGAAACCTGCCACCGAAGCATAAACCGTCACGGCGGTCAGAAAGTCTCCTGTGTCACGTCCGCTAGTTTTCAACAGAGAACGTCACACCCCTTCCCTCTGCTCTTGCTGAAGGGTGTTCCGAAAACAGTGATGGATTAGTACTCGTTTTCTGTCGCTTGTTCTGGCAGTATTGTTCACTGGCTCCGGCTCTGCTCTCATTTCTCTTAGATTTCGCCACAAAGTAAGTGGTGTACTTATTATGTTCTTGTGTCAGAACGAGGACTTCCTTTCCTGCCATCCGGCTTCCGGAACGGGTCTTTGAGGGAAAGCTAGTGTAAGCAGAGTGCCAAGCGGGTCGTCAGGCGTCGGTCAGAATGAAGGAGGGGGAATGACCCGCCCCGGCAGACGGGCCTTAGGGGAGTCTGGGCTGTTAGCGCTGCGTCTCCCTCGTAGGATGTGGTCCTGGACGTTTGTCAGCGCGCGGCTGAGGGCCAGCGGGGCTGCACGGCGGCAAGTCCGTCTGCAGAGACTGACTTCCAGTACGAGCCTCCAGTGCTCCCTTCTGCCCACTCTGTCCTCTGAGTGTCTCTGGACTGTGGCGGCGTGGGCAGAGTTTGCAAAGGAGAAAGCACGTCACTCGCTCGGACTCCTCCCTCACACCGTCCAGAGACAGCCACTCTCACCGACGTCCTCGTGCTCCTGGTGGTCCAGTTCCCCGTGTCTGTGAGTTAGAGCTCGGTAGGCTTCTGTGGCATTTAAAAGGTGACTCATTTAAAAACACAGAAAAGTTTGGGGCGCCTGGGTGGCTCAGTCGGTTGAGCATCTGACCTCGGCTCAGGTCACGATCTCCGGGTTCGTGAGTTCGAGCCCCATGTCAGCCTCTGTGCTGACAGCTCACAGCCTGGAGCCTGCTTCAGATTCTGTCTCCCTCTCACTCTGTCCTTCTCCCACACATGCGCTGTTTCTCTCTGTCTCTCAAAAATAAATAAACATTAAAAAAACAAATAACAAGCACAGAAAAGTTTCTGGGGGTTCCTGGGTGGCTCAGTCAGTTAAGTGTCCAACTCTTGATTCAGCTCAGGTCCTGATCTCACGGTTTGTGGGCTCGAGCCCCACGTCGGGCTCTGTGCTGGTAGTGTGGGGTCTTCTTGGGATTGTCTCTCCCCCTTTCTCTGCGCTTCCTCTGCTCATGCCGTCTCTCTCTCTCTCTCTCTCTCTCTCAAAACAAAAAAAAATTTTTTAATTTTAAATTTTAAAATAAAAATATTTTAAAAAAAGTGAGGACGAAAAGCGTGGTGGCTGCGGACGCCGCCCGGGGGGAGCGCCTGCGGGCTGGGGAAGCTTCGGTTCCCACAGGCTTCACTCCACCCGCCGGGCAGACGGAAGGGCCGAAGGCGTACGATTTTGATGTCTGTCTTTGTTAATTTGATACTTGAATGCCCGCGTGTTCTACATATAATTCATGGGGTTTTTGAAGATGGTTGGTTTCTTTATTTTTAGGTTACTGAGTCTTTTCTGATGTTTGGCTTGAAGTACGTGTTGTGTATGATATGAATTTTTAAAAAGTTTTGGCTAATGAGAATTGTAAATCTTACACTATGTATTATATTCATTTTGTAGTGTTTCATTGTTATTTTTGTGTTTGTTTTCATTTATGTTCTAGAAGTAATATAAATTGGGGGGGAGTAAAACTTTTTGTTACATTTTTGTTGTTTAAAGTCCAGTTTTCACAAATATCTTTATTCTGTCTCACAGGGATTTGTTTTGGCTGTTACTATCATAAGGGAAGCCATTGATGAATTTCGGCGTTTTCAGCGGGACAAGGAAGTGAATTCACAGCTATACAGCAAGCTCACAGTAAGAGGTTAGTCACTTTTGATTTAGTTCATCATTTGCTTACTGTAGTCATCACTTCACAGTTAACATAAATGAAAGAAAACATGTCATAATTCTGTTTCGAAAACAGTATTATGTGATTACATATGGTATCTAATTAATCTTCTTTTGATAGTATAATGCCTACAAATTCAAGGTAGATTTTTATTCGTTCTCCAGATGCTTGGATGTGTGTGTATGAGTATAAAGGTACACACACTTAAACACACATGTGCACACGCGCATAGAGAGATGCTCGTGTGGTGCGCTCTGCTGCGGTGTGTATGTAGCGTGCGTGCACGTAGACGCATGTGAAACCCAGCTGGTGGAGGACTTTTTCTGTGAAGCCCTGTATCGCCTTTCCTGCAGGCTCTGTTCGTGTTATATTTTCAACACAGTCGGGAGGTTGGACATGTAGAACCGTGGCCTTGCAAGGACTTGGAGCACCGACAGTTAATGTCGTGATCCAGAATGGTGGCCGCTTTATGCCGATTTCTCCTTCACTCCATTCGGGGTTTTAACCCATGCTTAATTTATGTTTTTAAACAGTTTGTTTATTTGGTCTCTCAGTCCCAGTGGAAAAGAAGCGATGTATTTGGAAGAGTGTGGGAAGAGCATTATAGGTGGGCATTCTGACAGTCAGGAAGTGACAGAGACACCACGACAGCGATTGCATCAGCGAGGGACAGTGAAGGACGACACTGGAAAACTAAATGCGTATTCATAACTTTGAAGCCGGATTGAAAGATGAGGTTTAGGGTGGAGTTTGTACCTTCTGTTTACATGGAGACATTTGTACACTGAATTATTTATTTGAAACAATTCTGGAAAGTAATATTATTATAGCTTATTGGGATAGATCTCACGTAACGTAAAGTGTATCCATTTAAAGTGTACAGTTCAGTGGTTTTTGGTATGTTCCAGGGTTATGAAAGCATTACCACCATTTGCTTTGGGAACGTTCTTAACATTCTGGAAAGAAACGGAATGTTAACCGTCACCCCACCCTTGTCCCTCCCAGCCCCGCTCCAGCCCCAGGCACCCCCGGTCGGCTTTCCGTCTCCTTGGATTTACCCCTCAGGAGCCGGTGTCCGGGAGCCTGCAGCACGTGGGCTTGTGTCGCAGGCTGCTTTCCCCGCGTCCCGTGGTCACGGTTCATCGGTTCATTGCCGGCGGGGTGCCTGGCAGGGCTTTATTTCTTTTCGTTGTCAAATAAGACCCTCCGTGGTTATGCCATGTTGACCACTCAGTAGTGGATGGACATTCCGGTCACTTCCACCTCGGGCGACTGTAAATAACGCTGCCGCAAGTGTCTGCAGGTTTCCCGTGCGAGTGTTACGTCGCTTCCTCTGTGAGCGTGCCTGCCAGGGACGTTACTGGAGTTCATGTCAGCTCTGTTTTGGATACATTGCCAAACTATTTTTCTACTTGGCTCTGCCGGTTTGCGTTCTCGCCAGCAGCGTGTCACGTCCCAGCTGCTGCACGTCTCTGCCGACCCTTGTCACCGTCTGTCTTTGATTGGAGCCGTCCTGTCGGGCGTGAAGGAACAGCTCGCTGTGGCCTCCACGTGGGTTTCTCTGAAGACTAGCGACGTTGAGCATCTTTTCATGTGCTTATTGGGCATTTGTGCGTCTTCTTTTGAGACATGTTTATTCAGATTCTTTGCTTGCTATTTTAACTGGGTTATCTGTTTTTTAATTACTGGGTTGGAAGAACTCTTTATGTATTCTGGATTTAAGTCTCTTGTCATTCTTTGATTTGGAAATATTTTGTCTTATTCTGTGACTTGTGTTTTCTTTTTCTTGGTATCCTTTGACACACAACAGTTTTCATGATGATGATGTTTTCTTTTATTGCTTGTGCTTTCGTAATGTATCTAAGAAACAGTTTGCCAGCCCAGGGTCGCGAAGATTTCCTTCTGTATTTTCCTCCAGGGGTTTTGTAGTTTTAGCTCTGACGTTCCGATGCGCGATCCATTTTCATGTCATAGCCGTGTGTGGGGCGTGATGGGGGTCCACCTTCCTTCGTACTGAGTGTGTAAATTAGGTGTACCTTTGGTGTGTCTTGTTTAGAATATAGTATAGATCCTGGCTTATTTTTTAAATTGTTTTAACTGTGATATTTGGAATGAATAGAGCTTTGTTTCTGTGCGTTAATTGTATCATTCAGAGCTAAATGGCCTGGTGATGTCTGTGGGCTGTCGGAATGGGCGGTTCCGCCTTCCCTCTGTGAGCGTGGAGACACTGGAGAGTCGGGCACCTGCCTTAGAGATGGCAGCCCACATTCTCGGTTAGGGTCTCCGGACTGTGGCTCTGAGGGAAGTAGAGCTGAACTTACTTGCAGAGAATTGTGGGTCCATCCAAGCCGGCCAGGGCAGGGCCACTTCAGGTCAGGGCCACGTGAAGGACTGACTCAAGATAGTTGTTTTTCTTTCCTCTGACTTGGATGTCACTCAGGGCAGGAGAGCCAAAAACCAGTAGGCATTTCTGAAACCTGTGTCAGCAGCAGTGGCTGGGGGGCGATGGGTGGTAGTTGGCACATGGGAGAGAGTGTCGAGTGCCTGGTGGAAGGAGCTGGAGACAGGATTCTTCGGAAAATTAGGGCGTTCAGAAGTGCCTGTGTTGAAGGGGGAATTTGAAAGCCACATCCGAGGCCGGCGCTGGATCATGCTCAGAAAAGACCCCAGGAAAGTGTTTTGCCTCTAGCCGGTCTCTAGGCCCAGCGCAAGCAGAGGCGAGGTCTCAGGTAGCGTTGCGGACAGTCCGCCAAGTGCCGGAGCCCCCGGGGCAGGGCCAGCCTGCCAAGTCTGAGAGAGGCTGGTCTCTGCCTCCCTCCTGTCTCCTGTCCTTCACCCTCTCCCCCTCCTTTTCTTCCTCCCTCCGTCATCCCTCCTCTTCTTCCTTAGTCTCACCCCCTCCCATGCAAGGAAGCCTTTTTCAAAATACTGGCTGAAAGATTTCACAGACCACGCCTGACACTTTACAAAACGAGTCTAGAAAAGTTACTAAACGTGCACGGCTACAGCATATACTGAGCAACAAGACAAACCCAGAAGAGGGGGACATAACTGATTTCCTGAGTTACCAGATTATAGCAGGCAAAACGTACAGGTTTCCACAGGAAATTACGAAGCATGCCGAGAATGTGGCCCCATCGCAGAAGAAAGGAACA
Source organism: Paradoxurus hermaphroditus (assembly GCA_004024585.1). Taxonomy (NCBI): domain Eukaryota; kingdom Metazoa; phylum Chordata; class Mammalia; order Carnivora; family Viverridae; genus Paradoxurus; species Paradoxurus hermaphroditus. The sequence continues at coordinate 26,414 of PITB01007651.1, read as the reverse complement.
GAAACTCTCCCTGAGGAAGCCCAGATACCGGACTTACTGGACAAAAATCTAACTCACCTGCCATAAATGTGCTCACGGAGCTAAAGGAGACAACTGGAAACGTTAGGAGACATCAGGAGAAGGATGCATTGTGTCAACAAACAGAAGATCAGCAAAGGTATAGAAACTGTAAAAATGAAGCCAAGAGAAATTCTGGTGCCAAAAAGTAAAATAAATCACAAGAAAAATTCACTCGAGAGTTCAGTGGCAGATCCGAGCCGGCTGGAGGAGGAGTCCGTGCCCACGTGGCACGGTCCCTTCCAAGAGCGGAAGGAAGAAGGGAGAGCAAGGCGCAGGTGCCCGAGCCTCGGGGGCGGCGCCCGGTGTGCTGGTGTGCACGCGGCGGGGCCTTAGACCGGGAGGGCGGAGAGAGCGTTCAAAGGGTTAGTGGCCATTAACTTCCCAGATTTGATAAAAGACATGAATCTACACCTCCAGGAAGTTCCGTGAATCCCTAGAAAGACAAATGCGGAGAATCCACCCCGAGATGTGCTGTAATCAAACAGTTCAAACCCGAGGGCCAAGAGAATGAAGAGAAGGTTCTGAAAGCAGCAAGGGAGAGGCAGCTTGTCACACACAAGGGGACAGGAGGAGGTGGGTGATGTTTTTAAAATGACAAAAAAAAAAAAAACTGTCAACCAAGAATTGTGTTCCCCTTAAACTTCTCACTCACAAGTGGAGGAGAAATTCGGACGCTCCGAAATGCCTGTGGAATTGGAAACCGGCACTCGAGCAAATACACGCGCGGCCACGTTCGTGCGGCGCTTTTTACAGTCACCAGCGGGCGAGCACGCGCACGTGTCCATCGGCGGGTGAACGGCTGAACAGACCGTGCCGTGTTCTTACGTTGGAGTGTGATTCAGCCATAGAAATGAACGAACGCTGACAGCACGGGCGAACCTTGAAAACACCATACGCGTGGGAGAAGTCGGACACAAAGCGTCCTGTGTGCAGCGTGGGAACAGGTAGATGACTGGAGCTGGGAGCCGGCTGCGGTGGGGGCGCCGCGAGTGGGCGCGACGTCCTTCTGCGGGGAGGAAAGTGCGTCTGGGCTTGATCGAGTGGGTCGCACCACATCGTGAGTGCATCCCGTGCCGCCGAAGTACTCACTTTGCCGCGGCCGATTTCCTGCTGTGTCAGCGTCGCCTTAAAATAGCGAGGACCGTTGAGGAGGGCATGCTGATAATTAGGTCCTGCTCGCCTCCGCGCTCCTGCAGCTGGGAAGACCGTAGAGGTAACTGCAGGCGCGCTTATTTCAAATACACATGGAGATTTGCCTCTTTAAACAAAATCGTTGGTCCTGTTTGAAAGGGCGTTTTCCGTGTAGACGATAAGGAGCCTGCCGTCTTTGACTCCCTCATCTGTGGTCTGGGTCGGGTAACTCGCTCATTCGCATCAGCGCCCTCTGAGGTAGGTCGGGGTTCTCCCCGCGTTGCAGGGGAGGGACCCGAAGCCCCCGCCCCGCGATCTGCCCCGTGTCCCTGCGGTTTCCGTGGGTCTCCTGCTTGCACCCGGGCCACTCCGACTCCGCGTCCACTGTTCTGTCCGGTGTGGCACAGTGCTCACCAGTCTGATGCAACTGACTGACGAGTACAATCTAGAACGTAAGAAATGCACGTATGTGCTCATTGACGGTAGTCTGAAGCTTGTTCTCTTGGGAAGAATGTTCTCTGCTCGCCTCCTTAACTTCTGAGTTTCGCAGGTCGTCTGTTCTTTGAAAGGCGTCGATGACTCCTTCCCTGCGTGACTGACTGGGTGGTCATATCGTATCTACAGTATTTGACCTTTTTGTATTTGGGGTTCTTGAGCACGTCTTGCAGGAATACTTTGGGAAAATGCTCCCTGCTGCATCCTCTCTTTCGCACGGGAAAGCCGCGTCCCCGTGTAAGTGTGCTCGGATCTCGAGGGTGCTGTGTTAGAAGCAGAGAGCTCAGCCGACCCTGGGTGGTCCTTCGTGAGCCCCGCCTTTCGTTGCTTGAGAAGCCGCCTTGTCGTGTGGGCATCCGCCGTGCCTGTCGCTGCTCCGTTCCGTGCTGTCTCTTCGTTGGCGACTGCTCTGTATTCATTGTCCTCTCCTGGTGGACAGCGGCAGAGTCAGCGCCAAGGAGGAGAAAATAAAATTGTTGGCAGCGTTCACCAGAATCCCCGAGGAGGAATTTGAATTGCAGGGTCATTCTACTTTCGGATTCCTGGGATCAGCGCTATTTTTTTTTTTTTAACCTCTTGCCCTGGAGAGGTGTGGAAATTGCGTACGTGGCTGTACTCCTTCCGTTGGCTGGTTCACAATTCGGCCCTGGAGACTTACTGAGTACTTCCCGTCTGTTGGGCGCTGTGATCTCCTCCGGGGGTCCCAGCACGAGCGGCGCCTGGACTGCGCGTCTGAAAGAGCTCCGGCAGCGCTCCAGCAGGCGGGAGGGCTCAGAGGCTTGTGCTTGCTCGTCTCTGTTCCCGTCAGCCGTCAGCCTCCGTGGGAGCGTCTCGCGTCAGCCACTGTTGATGTGTGTCCAGATTCACACCTCCGGCCGAGGTGGGGCTCTGTGTTCAGAGACGACCTGGATCGAGGTCTGTGCTGCGGCCCCTCCGGACCCGCGGCGACGACCTGGGTCGAGGTCTGTGCTGCGGCCCCTCCGGACCCGCGGCGACGACCTGGATCGAGGTCTGTGCTGCGGCCCCTCCGGACCCGCGGCGACGACCTGGAACGAGGTCTGTGCTGCGGCCCCTCCGGACCCGCGGCGACGACCTGGATCGAGGTCTGTGCTGCGGCCCCTCCGGACCCGTGGCGACGACCTGGATCGAGGTCTGTGCTGCGGCCCCTCCGGACCCGTGGCGACGACTGCTCTCCGGCGATCCTGGCTGTTCCTTGGAGCGGCTCTGGCATCCCGTTGCTCAACGTGTTTTTCAAGTATTCAGACACTCGAAAGAGAGAAGCGAGTCTGCTGTCTTTGAACTCGCGTACGCTGTGTGCGTGTGTAGGTGCCAGAGAGGACTCGTACGCGCCGATGTGTGTCTTGTGTTCTCAGGTTCCTCGCCAGGAAGGAACGTGACCCGCCGAGACCACGTCCTGTGCTCCCGTGGGTTTTAGCGTCTTCGGTTCTTTCCGTCGGCACTGGGTCACCTACTTGTTACAGTTCTTCCTGTGTTTTTACGTGAAAATTACGAGATCTCGCATTGAAATTTTATCACCTTTTAGTGAAATTCACTGTTCGTGAGTAACGTTTCCTTGAACCTCCCTCTTTCCCAGTCCCTCTTTTGCGCATTTTCCATCATCTGTGGGTGGTGCACACTTCGCCGTGGAAACCCTAACATGTGGGATTGGAGTTACTGCCTTTTCCACTTGGCGGGAAGATTCCCTTTGGTGACGGTCATGTCTTCAGAGAGTTGGTTTTTTTTCAGTAGTGTTCTCACACGTTGACTGAGTTTTCCCATCAGAGACTGCTTAGGAGCCGATGAACGCAGAAGCGATCGGGACGGATCGCGGCCGCCCGCTGCTCAGAGAGGGCCGGTGACTGTCCTTCTCGCATTCTTGTGGCATCGTCCTCATTCGTCCACTTCTGTGACGGCACAGACCACGTGCAACAGGAGGTCTTCTTTCACAGAGTCAGAGCGTGCTCAGCGTTTCCAAGGGGAAACTTGTGTGCTCCCCGAGGGCCTCCAGCCTGAGCAGAGCCCCCCTTGTGTGCTCCGGGACTGGCTTCACGGGGCCTTCGTCTGCGTCTCCGTCACGTGCCTAGGATGGCCTTCGTGGCCATGGGAACTTGTGCGTCTGTGCCTCGGGCTTCCACCCGAGGACGCCCCCGGCGAGCCTTCTTGATCTCCGAGCCGGGCCCTTCTCTGGCACCTCGCTCTGCAGCCCCTGTCACAGGGTGGGGGTTTCAACCAGAGCTCAAGGCCACTCGTACCGGAGCGAGGTGGTCACCCTTTCGGTCTCCCCAGCTTCCTGCCTTGTGCACCTGAGTCCCGCTGGTTTCTGGCTGCCGCTCCCTGGGTCTTAGCCCTTTGCACTGTTCGCGGCCCTGAGATGCTCCAGCTGATGAAGTCTGATTTCTCTGTCTTTTCTTTCACGGTTGTGGTTTTAGTTTCCTATCTAAGAACTCTTGGCCTACTTCAAGTTCACAAGGATTTTCTGTTCTGTTTCTCCTGTGTTTCCCCTTCTAGAAGGATTTGCATTATGTGTATCCATTTTGAGTAAACTTTCGTACTGGTACCAGGTGCGCATGTAAGGGCTTTTCTTGCATGTGGATATCCAAATGTTTCTCGCACCGTTTATTGAAAAGGTGATATTTGTCACACTGCAGTGCCTCTACTTCCGTCAGAAGTCAGTTGTCTTTTATGTGTGGGTTTATTTCTGGACTCTCTCTTCCACTCCAGCCATTTGTCTTTATGCTAACATCATTCTTTTTTGATTACTGTTTCTTTAGAATAATTCTTAAAATCGGGTAGTGTTTTCCTTTCTACTTCGTTTTTCATTTCAGGGTTGTTTGTCTAGTCTAGGTCCCACGTATTTTGATACGACTTTTAGAATCAGCTTGTCACTTTCTGTAAAAATGGCTGCTGGGACTTTGGGATTGTCGAGTCAATGTCGAGGTACATTTAAGGGAGAAGTAATGTCCTGTTAATACTTAAACCCTTGCTGCTGCTGGTCTTGAAGAAAGAGAAAAGAAGGCTGTGAGTTCATGTGACCGAGGGTGTGCAGGAGGTGTAGACGGCCCCTGCACACAGATCGAAATTACCAGCGAACTAAGAGCTATTGAAGAGTTTGACTAATTCTTCCCATCTAGAAGCGTGCCCTCGGGGCGGGTCCGGGGGAAGATCGCGTGCCGATCTGACCCGATAGCCTTGTCGCGTCGTGTTCATACTGTCTTGTTGTTAACATGAGAGTCTCTGCACTGCACCTTACCATCACCTGCTTTCTTCAACCTGTACTTGCAAGTAAGTTTCATAGAAGTGAATGAAAATCACTTAGTGCCTAAAAATTAAAGGCTGTTAAATATAAATCGTGTCTGTGATGTGGCAGAATAGTACCTTTTTCTCAGAAATGCAAGACTGTGATCAGGAGTCAGAAAAGGATATATTTTCTGTTTCAAAGTATTTAAAAATTATTTGCTTTATTTATTACATCTTATGATTACAGCTGTTTCTCTTTCTCTCCTTTTTAAATGGGACTATCACAGAGAATATAGAAAAGCAGATGGAAGGAAGAGTGGAATGGATAGTAGGAGAGAAAATAAAATTAAGTGATAAGACAGGAATTTCGTTGAGTAATACTCAGTAATAAGTACGGCATCCTCACTGCCTGGGGCTCAGCTGTAGAAAACATAATAGTGGGCGTACAGACAAGAAGCTCGAAGGGGCCAAATGAAAAAGTAATTAAAATAGACGTTCTCCGGTAAGTATACTTTCTGGCTATTAGTAGACATACTTACCAGTTATGAATATATCTGAAGATTTGTTTCAGAGTAATTCTAAAGAATATTGGTGCTCTATTTTATTTATTTATTTTTTAAATAAAAGATGTCAGAATTGTCTTGTTTTTTTTTTCTTTTTGATTTTTTTTAATGTTTATTTAGTTTTGAGAGACTGAGCATGCAAGTGGAGGATGGGCAGAGAGAGGCAAGAGAATCCCAAACAGGCTCCGTGCCGTCAGCACAGAGCCCGACCCGGGGCTTGAACTCACAACTGTAAGATCATGACCTGAGCTAAAGTTGGATGCTCAACCAACTGAGCCACCCAGGCGCCCCCAAACATTGCTGTTTTATAATATGAGTAAAATATAGCTCCCCCAATAGCTCCATTCCTGTGTGCTTATTGTATAATTGAGGAACATAGAAAAATAAAATACTTACCAAACTTTTTGATATCCTCAAAACACATCCCTAGGAATAGTTGTGGTACTCTTGAAACTGAGCTGCTTTAAGAAGTATTTAGAAAGTAAGTTTGTAATAAGTTGAATGTGGTCTAAAAGTCAGTAGTATGACTGGGAATGTGAGTTTTTGATCATGTGACGTGGGCTTACCTCTCGTCCCATTGGCTTTCAGAATAAACAATGTAAAGACACAGGCCTTTCCCCAGGTTAGAACCAGTGGTCACAGGAAGGTAAAAATGGATCCCTGAAACTGTTCCTAGTTCTAAAAGGGAGATTGGAGGGGGGTTGTAAGGGGGGGGAGAAGGGAGGGGGAAGGGCTCAGAGTCTCAGGGAGAGAGCGAACTTGGATAAGGTTTGTCACTGTGTAGAACGGTGTCTCGAATTGTGTGTGTTCAACACTTCATCTCTTTTATATGATGCTAGCGCTATATCAGAGTCTTACGTGTTAAGTTTTATGGATGATTATTGCACACGAGAGATGATATAGATAATGTAAGAATTTACACACTGTATCAGGGGGAAGAATCACGTTTTTAAATAAAGCTGTCCACCGACCTTACCGGTTATGAGTCCTGAACTGGAGGTGATTTTATACATTGTTTTGTTTTCTTTACCGCTGTTGTTCTGTCAGTTGTGTCTGTCAGTGCCATTCACAACATTGATATAAGGATACATCTTCCTGACACTCACTCGCTGAGTCATGTTGACTGCTATTCTGATCGTCAGCACTGGACCCAGACCAAAATAATGGCGGATTCGGGAAGAACCTTCCAGCTGGAGCCCTCTCCTGTACCCCACGTCTTTTACTGGGGCAGTTAACTATTCGCATTTGGGAGTTGACTAAGAGAAGTTAATTTTTCACGACTGTGTCTCTGTGTAATCAATTTATTTTGAAAGTATAAATACAGATAAATTTCTAGCGTTTTTCCCCCCAAAAGTTATTTCTGAAGTGTCATTTGTCGATTGAAACTTTAACTCACTGTGCTGTTGTTTCCTCAAGTTGATTTTACCTCTTCTTTTTTTTAAGGTAAAGTGCAAGTTAAGAGTTCAGACATACAAGTTGGAGACCTCATCATAGTGGAAAAGGTTGATGCATTTTTAATATATTTTAGATGTGTGTGTGCCAGTGATTACCATGTAGCCTGATTGCAGTAACTGTGAATCTGAAGGAAACTGTATGGGACAGTTATTTTAAATCTTAACATCTTTGTATAAGATATGATATATATGAAGAAAAATGTAGTCTGTTTTGCTTTAGTACATTTCATTGTATGCCGGTGAAATCATATTTTGTCTAAAATAAGATGTGTTGACTGCTTAATATCATATCAGAATTATTTCATTTGATGAAAGAATTGTATTAGAACCTATTTATAATAGAATATGTTTCATCTTCTAAAACCTCTTATCCTAGATAGATATATTACGCATAGGAATTGGATATTCTTACGGCTTAGAAGTTACCTGGAAGAAGGGAGGGTGAATGGAGGTCAGAGAATGTTGGAAAGAAAGGGCCTGGGTCCTGGAGGCGGAGCTCTCAGAAAGCCCGTCTGTGTCAGGAGCGGCAGCTGCCAGGTGGCCTGGGCGCTGAGCGGGCCGGCCACCTGCGGGGGGAGTGCTGCTGTCCGCACCCGCTTCCCTGAGAAATGGCCACTGAGCGGACAGCCTCTTTTTTTTTTAGGCTCTAGAACAACTTTTTAGAAAGTGTCATACGAAAAGTTGTAATCAGGCCTCTTAACGAGAGTAGTCTGAGCCCTCGACACCTGCTGGCACCCTGGCCACGCACCCCGCCTGAGCCACGTTGTGGAGGGGTTTAGTACCAGGAGGCCTTTCTCCTCAAGACCAACGGGGGCTTTCTCTTGCTGCTTTCATCTGTAGGTAGGCCACATTTTTAGGTATGTTTGTTGGATTTTACAAAATGGGATAAAGTTGAACATACTGATTTGCACCTCGTTTATGTAGCATTCGGTTGTGTGGACATCGTAAGCTACTAGCTTTTGATCCCTGGTTAGTTTTCAGATGGTGTCTTTGTTCTCCTCTCGTAAGTGCTGTGTGAGTACGCTTACACACCCACCTGTCCGCGCTTCTGTAGGATAGGTGTCCGAGCGACGGAGTCCGACACCAGTGTCCATTACCTCGTGCTCCCTGTGGTCAGGACCCTGGGTCCTCCCTCCAGTCCCTCTCGCGGCTGTAGTCAGCCAGGCGGCCGCCCCTCCAGCTCATGGTGGGTCGTTGGCAGGTTCAGGGCCTGGTTCCATGAGATTTTGGCTGGAGGCCTCCTCCGTTCCCGACCACAGCGGGGTAGGGCTGGGGGCCCCACAGGGCGGCTCCCGGTGGCCCGCCAGGACAAAGTGGGAGGCCAGCAGCACGGACTCGTGGCCTGGGGCCGGGTGCCAGCAGCACACCCATCGCCTCTCGTTTCCTTCCCAAGAGGCCGCGTGGTGTCGCCAGTGGTGTCGGAGAGTGGATGGAGCGTGCGTGGATCAGGGAGCGCTGCTTGGCCTTCTCATTCACCCCTCCCTCATTTCCTCTGCTCTCCTGTTTCTCCACGTTCTCCTTCCCTTTGCTGCCAGGTTCGAGGGAGCGTTGTGCTCTTCAGTGCTCCCTTTTCTGCTGAGTGACCTGAGTCCTCGTCGGCCACGTCGTGTGCACTCCTCTCTTCAGCCCTGAGGGTGGATGTGCGAGCCAGACGCCTCAGCAGGGTCTGCGCGTTCCCCTCGAGCTTCTCTCTGGCTCCCAGGGGCGTTCCCCATCTGCGAGAGATGGATGAGAGACGGGGGCCTCTGTCCACACCCAGGCAGAGGTTTTAGTGTCACGCGTGGCTGTCCCCCTTTCGTTTTGTCACTCCGTGTTCCAAGGGTAGTGCGGTGGGTGTCACTGCAGAGTTCCCTGAGCAGTGCAGTGTGGGTGGCACTCTGTCACGAGATTGCTGTTATATATGATCCCGTGTATGACCCCTGCACTCCCCTCATGTTTACAGATTCAGTAGCAGAGCTAGAGGAAGGACTTCTAAGATATTTTCACTAACCTTAAGGAATTGTGTACACTAAAAAATGAGGGTGGCACCTGTATCTGATTTAGTTTTTATATTACCAATTTTACACCCATTTTCATGTAAAAATTTTCCACCTATTTTAGTTACCTAAAAAACTTGAATAATTAGAAACTCCAGATCTAATTTCTGATAATTACTATGAAATGATAAATTTTTAGTGCTGAATTTATATTTGTTAAACCAATTTTGTGGGTTTTTGTAGGGATAAAAGTTTTCGTCTTACTAACGTGACCATCATAAGGAAATAGCAATGGTATAGTAGCAAATGATTTTGTCTTTTTACTTTTTATTTAAGGATTCTAGAAACACTTATCACTAATCAGAAAAGTTTTTTCTCTGTTATTTGACCATTTGCTACTTAGAAATTAATGCTTGGATACTTCCCTGGTGGATTTTATGTTGGACGATAGCTCTTCTAATTTTGTGTCTTAATGTGGAATTAAAATTAGCATATGGATAGTCATTGTATGGATATTTGAGGTACGCTGAGCGAGTTTGGACCAGTGCTGTAGGCACTCACACGGGAGAGCAGCAGCCTGGGAGAGTGGGGAAGGGGAGGTGTGGGCTCTAACACCAGGTGGACTTGGGTGTAAACCCCCAGTTCTCCAGCCTCAGAACCGCCGAGGAGCAGCAGCTCTTTGACACACACTTGCGAAGTGGTAGGCTAGAACCGCTCAGAGTCGGGCCGGGTTCTGCACGCAGGGCCAGGAAAGAAAATCCAGAGATCGTCTCCCGGCTAACCAAGGAGCCTTCTTAAGGAGTATCTAAAATTTTAGACAGGCAAGTCAGTTTAAATATTAATACTCGAGGAATCTGTCAAGTAGGTAACTGTTTGTAACAAGAGACTTTTTGAAGTTGAAGGTTGTCCAGGTCCTAGCACCCAGCTCTGAAATCCAAGTGTTTGAGAAGGACCCAGAGGACACAAGCAGGATCGAGGGTGACACTGTTGTCAAGTCCGTCTTCACTGCTCAGCCAAAATGAGCAAGAAAAGAATATCTTCTTTTTTAACAGCTGAATTGAAAGACCGTTCCTTTAGCCTATTTTCTTAAGGTAATGATATTTAATAAATATTTTTAACAATTTTAGTAAGTATTACGGTGTATATTTTGATACCCAGAACAAACACTACAAAAACTGCCGAGAGCGACAGTCTGAGATGCTGTGAATAAACCTAGACAGACTCGCGAGCAGGTTCAGGTAACACACAAGGAGGCAAGAGATTGGAAACGGAAGAGTGGGTACCACAGGCGGCCAACGGAAAACAGATCCTAAAATGCAGACCTCTACGGTGACGTGTCAGTAATTACCCTTATTGTGAACAGTCTGCATACACCAATCCAGAGACAGGCCGAGTGGATGAAGAAAGGAGGCCCAACCGTGTGCCACTCGCAGGAATTCAAATCCAGTGACACGGTTAGGATACAAGAAGGTCACAGATGGGAAAGAGACACATCACACAGAATTCATCAGACGGAGGAGGGGCTGAGTTAGGACCCAGCGAAGGATCGCTCAGAGTAAAGACAATTATTCGAGATGGAGAGACATCGCAGGATATTAACAGTTACCCACCAGGAAGACGAGACGGTCCTGAATCTGTCCTCACAGAAAACAGAACCACAGAACACACACATCAGAACTCGTCGGACCTGGGCAGAAGAAATAGACCCACGGGTCTGCGTGAGAACCTCAGCCCTACTCTACTCTCCGAGCATCGGATGGCAGTGCGGACTGAACATCAGCAGCGATCGGGAGGGGCCCCTGAGTCCGCCAGCAGGATCCGACTGCCCAGTGCAGGCCGCCCTGGTACACAGTCGGAAGACCCCTTTATTTCAAATGCCCGTAGAACAGGCACCAACTTAAAGCCTATCCCAAAACAAACCTCAAGAAATCGAAAAGAATTTGGAACCCTACAGGGTGTTGTTTCATCATGGTAGAATCAGATTAGAAATTAATAACAGAAAGGCAACAGGAGAACTCTAAAATATGTGAAAAGTCAACAGTGCACTTTATGGGATGTAAGTACCCAGGACAAGGGCACGAAAGTGGAAATGCGACAGCCAGAGTACACGGAGTGCGCGTACGGCAGCGCCGAGGGGGCATTTCGTAGTGGTCAGCGCCTGCGCGAGAAGGGAGTACGGGTCCCTGCTCAGGAGGCCGGAAGAGCAAAGTTAAGCCAACGTACGCAGAAGGAAGGGAATGATATAGATAAGAGGAGGTCGGTGAAACAAAATAGGAAGACAGCATAGTAAATCAGTGAAGGAAAAGCTGGTTTTTCTAGATAAATTAATAAAATTGATAAGCCTCTCCCAGGAGGGAGAAAAATGAAGAGCAATGGCACAAGTCACCAATCTCCATAGTGACATGGGGGACGTTGCTGCTGACCCCAAGCCCTTGAAATTCGGGTAATCGTGGGTTACTACCAGCAGCTGTACAGTCAGCGCCCCAGCTTAGACGAAACGGCCAGTTCTTCCAGAACCACAGACTACCAAAACAGCCAGCATGGAATAGGTAGTGTGATGGTTCCACACACAGGAAGGAAGTGGAATTTAATTTAAAATCTCCTAGAACGGGGCGCCTGGTTGGCCCAGTCGGGAGAGCCTGTGACCCTTGATCTTGGAGTTGTGTAGTGATTACTTAAATGAAACTTAAAAAGACGATGTTAACATCAGTGTTTCAGTGACTGCAGCGAGGACCGGGAGCAACGAGAGGAAATTGCCTTGAGGCTGGCAGTGATGAATAAAAAAAGCATGTCATACTTACAATGAACAGCATTTGTTAAAAAATAAAGAAAATAAAATCTCTGAGAAGAAAATATGTGACTCTAGGTATTTTCACTGAGGTATTCCTATTCCTTGAAACTTTTAAAGAAGATTTAGCATCATTTTTATACAGTAGTTTCCAGAAAATGGTTGAGGATGGATGGAGCACTCCCCAGCTTATTCCAGGAGTCCAGGACCATCCTCATATCAACACAAGACCAAGACAAAAGGAAACTACAAATACTGTGAATATAGACACGGAAATCCTTAAGAGAACAATGCCGTTCGTATCAGCAGTATGTAGAGAACACGACCCATCAGTGCGGAGTGGAGGTTTTCCCAGGGACCTGAGGCCGGTTCAGCATTCCAAGAGCACCAAATGTAGTGTACCTAGTTAACTGTAAAAGTCATGTCAGCATGATATAGGAGACATCTGAGCAAATCCAGCACCCACCCATTCATAATAAGAACTCTCCACAGGCTGGATTAGACGGTTACTTACAAAGCACCTGTAAATACATGTAGCCAAGAGCACACTTAATGGTGAAAGTCTGAATGCCTCTCCTTTCAGATTGGGAGTAAGTCAAGGATGTTGGCTCTAACTACTCTTACTCAACTAACATTGCCAGCCAGGTTGAATAAGGCAGGTAAAGGAAGTAACAGGAATTCAGACTGGAGAGGAAGAATAAAAATGTCCCTATTTGCAGATGACACGATTGTGTATGTGGACAATCCCAAGGAATCTATGAAAACCTCCTGGAACTAACGATAGTGAGTAGATTTAGCAAAGTGGCAAATTATAAGATCACCACTCAAATACCAATCCCATTTCCAATGTGTGGAAACAAATTAAAAGTAAGGTCATTTTATAGTCAATACTATGAAAACTAAATGTTAGGTATGCTGAAAATAACAGTGTGTTCATGAAAGTAATCAAAGACACTGTGGTTCTGGATTGGAACATTCCAGTTTTCCTAAAATCGAATATAGGTTTAATACAATTCCCATTAAAATCTCAGCAAGGTTTTGGTTTTTTGTTTTCATTTTTTAGACAAAATAAGCTTATTCTAAACCCATTTGTGTAGACTGAGACGGCAATACAGTGAGAATACAGTGAGAAGGGCCACTCCCCGGCGTTGAGACGCACTGCCTGGCGCAGCATGTAAGAAGGGGGGAAACAGGTCAGTGGAGCGTTCCGGAGAACCCGGAAATAGGTGCACCCAAAACCCTCAAAGGATTTTTGACAAAGTGCAAAAACAATTAAGATGGAGAAAGACTGGCCTTTCAACAAATGAGGCTGGATCTAGTGGACATCCAGGGTTTAAAAAAACGAACCCGTTCCAAATGTTACACTTTATGTCGATATTAAATCAAAATGGATCACGAATTTAAATGAAATATGTGCAAGTGTAAAACTTGGAAAAAAAAACATAGGAGAAAATATTCCGAATCTAGGGTAGAAAACTGGATTTTAGACTTGACACCAAAACCAGGATACAGAAAAGAAAAAAAATGATAAATTGCATCTCTTTAAAATAAAATATTTGTGCCTGTGAAAGAAGACGTGAATCTGATGAAAACAGGCCACGGACTAGACGGAGACATTTGTAAACCCTGTGGCTGATGGATGCGTATATCTAGAATATGCCAAAACCCAACAAAGAATCAAGTGAGAAAGTGAACAAAAGATGGAAGAGATGATGTGTCTCCAAAGAAGATTTCAGGTAGAGAATCAGCAGAAGGCGCCAGCATCGTTAGCAACCCGCAAGCGCCAATTAAAACTCGGGAGACCTCCACGCACACAGAACACGGCGGCTGCGGTGACAACTGGCAACACCGCCAGATGCTAGCATGATTGGAAGAAAGTAGATCACTCTTACGTTTCTAGCGGGAATATCAAATGTTACACTTACTCTAGAAAATCCTTAGACGGTCTCTTAGAAAAGTAGATTCGAGACTATTGTGCGGCCAGCAGTCGAACCCTAGGACCTCTCATCACAGAGAAATGTTAATTTAAGTTGGCACAAAAGGCCCTGCATGAGTGTGTATGCCTGTGTTATTCAGAATAGCCCCAAATCACTAACCAGATACCCTGCACGGGGCTGGTCAGAGGAACGGCTGTGCGTCATGCCAGGGTCTGTCACATTGAGAAAACACGGCTGTCTGCTCCTGTGTTGCTCGTAGTCTTGAAGGGAGGGAAAAATAAAAATTACCCATGATTGTTTAGTGTTACCTAGTTTATTAGTGCTTCACACAAAATAAAACAGGGTGAGGGAATAAAGAGTAATGGCCTGAAAATGAAATTAAGGGGAAACATTCCATTACAATAGCATTAAAAAGAATAAAATACTTGCAAATAAAATTATTGTTAAGAATAAACTTAGCAGGGGCACGTTGGTAGCTTAGTCAGTTGAGCATCCAACTCTTGATCTCGGCTCAGGTCATGATCTCAGGGTCGTGGGATCGAGCCCTGTGTTGGGCCCTGTCCTGATAGCACAGAGCCTGCTTGGGATTCTCTCTCTCTCTCTCTCTCTCTCTCTCTGTCTCTCTCTCTCTGTCTCTCTCTGTCTCTTTTTGCCTGCCTCTCTCTGCCCCTCCTCTGCTTGTGTTCTTTCTCTCTCTCTCTCTGTCTGTCAAACATACATTAAAAAAACAATAAACCTAACAAAAGTGCAGAATATGTACTTTGAAAACTATAAAGCAATGAGGAAGCCTGTTAACGAAGTCCTGATTAAAGGGAAAGACACCCATTCTTGGATTAGAAGTATGGATACCGTTACATCGGCAGTACCCGCAAACTGAGCTACAGGCTCAGTACTGTCCCTCCGAACATCCCCGCTGACTTCTTTGCAGAAATTGACAGGCCGATTCTAAAATTCATATGAAAATACAAGGGACCTAGAATAGTGAAAACAATTTTGAAAAAGATGAATAAAATGGTAGCATTCACACTTTTCCATTTCAAAACTTTATTCAGAGTTACAGTTATCTGGACAAGCATGGAACTGGCATAAATTCAGAGTTGAAAGTCCAGAGATACAGCTTTAAATTTGTGGTTCATCGACTTTTGACAGGGGTGCCTAGACAATTGAGTGGGATGGGGGATGTATTTGGGCGGGTGCTTTTTTGATCCAGTTCTGTTCGTGACATTCTTCCGTTTCGTTGTGTGCAGCCATAGTTCTCTCATTTTGGTGTTGCGCACGGTGCCTTCTGTCCGTTCTGTTGTCGGTGGGTATCTGGCCAGCTTCTTAGTTTTGCCTGTTAGAAGTGATAATTGTGTGTCATACTTGACTCCTGCCTTTTGGCTCAAGTGTGCACGCCTTGCTGCTGCGTATATCCCTGAGGCGGGGAACTGCGGGGTTTGGGGTAGACATACGCTCCACTTCCGTAGATACCGCAGATGATTTTGCAAGGTAATGTATCAAGCTCTGCTCGAATGAGCAGGGTGTAAGAGTTCCCAATTCTTCATGTGTTTGTCGACACTTGGCATTGTCAACCTTGTTAATTTAGCATTTCCAATATGTGTGTAGTAGTTGTGGTTTTAACTTGCATTTTCTTGAAGAGTAATAAAATTGGACACCTTTTCATATGATTTCGGATATCTTATTTGGGAAGAGCCTATTAAAGTCATTTGCTGTTTTTCTTCTAAGTTATCCTTTCTTTTCTTACCAGGTTTTAGGCCTTACTGTATTCTGGTTGGGGGTCTCTTATTAGGGATAGGTTGCAAATAATTTTTCCTCCCTGGTGTGCTTTGTTAAACAGATACTCTTAATTTCGAAGAAGTGCACTTTATTAATCTTTTCACCTAGTTAGCTGAGGTTTTTTTCTTTTGTTCTTTAAAGTTTTGACTGTGGAGAAGGAGTCTTGTCAGGGTTAGTAGGAAAGAACTACTCCCCTACCAAACAGTCGTCGAAACGCTCTGTGTATCTTTTAGGGCTTTATTGCTTTGACTTTGCCGTTTAGAAGCCAGTTGGGAGAGATAATTCTGTTTTGATTGATGCAGGAATTTGGCATTCTCTCCCATCATCTCCTGCAGATATTTAAGGTTCTCAACACTTTTTCGAAAAGACCACAATTTTCCTTTTTGGTCCGCAGTGGCACCTCTCTCATTAACCTGGTGTTCAGGGACGTGTGGGCCAGCCTTCTGTGGTCTCTGCGTGGACAGCAGGACAGCGGTCTGTCTTAGAGGAATGCCACTTCGTCGCAATTGCTCTAGTTTGATACTTTAGTTTCGCTGTACTGTAGGCCGAGCCTTCCTGGTTTCTCACATTTGTCTTGTTCGTTCTTGGCCTTTGCGTTTCCCGGTAAACGTTGGGAATGCCTTGTCAGTTCCTCCCAACGGAGGCGTCAGGAGTTTGATCGCGTTTGTGTTCAGCAGAAAGACCGGTTGATGGGCACCAGGTATCTCCGCACTCTGATTTTGAGACAGGATGTGTTCTGTGTATTTAGGTTTTATTTAACTTCTCTCAGGAACGTTGGATAGTTTTTTGGTTTAGAGAACTCGACTTGCTCATCTTGACTTACTCATCTGTTGTTATAGTCTAACGTCAGTTTTTCTTATTACCGAAATGGGCATGTTTAAAAAATTCTTGCTGATCATTATTTGTATATATATACTTGTTTTCTGTGTCGTTAATTTTTGTTTTTGTATTTGCTTACATCCTTGTACTTCCTTTGGGGATCATTGGCTTTTTTCACCCTGCTTTCAAGTGGATATTTAGATTCTATTTTTAGCTTCCCTTTTATGTTGTGTGCATTTAATTGTATATATTTTCCTCTTAATGTTTTCCTTTGGCATTGGGAGAATGGTTTCCTATACTTTGCTGTGTTGCGTTTTTATTATTATTCAGTTAGAAATACTTTCTAGTTCCCATTGTGATTTCCTGTTGACCTAAGACTTCTTTATTCTTTAGATCTTCATACTTGACCTTTTCTTCGTTGTTAGAAAGAAGCAGCTTTATCCCACAGCATATTGTTCTCAGCATTAACAACTTCTGTTTGTTTGTATCAGTTGCTCACCGACAAGTCATCCCCCTCTTTATCACGTGTGGATAGATCTTTACTAGGTCTCAGAAAATATAAGTAGTGTATGACATTATGCGAAATGTTCTTACTGTGTATTTTTGTTTAGTTTGATACAGCTATCCTAATTGATAGAATTATTTGTAATGAGTAAATAAATGTATGAATAGCAAACACTTAAAAAGTTTTTCTAGGCTGTACAGTACCTTTGAGTTTTTGTCCTTTTCTGCTTATAAAAGAATGTCTCTCAGATTTGTGGGGTTTTTGTTTGTTTGCTCAGTTGTACGTTTATTCATTTATTCAGTATTTTGTAAATATTTTATTTATGGTATTTTCTATTTTGTGTTAGGCATTGGAAGCACCCTGTCCTCACTTTCCAGGGTTATTTAGTCTAATAGGGAGGACATAATTTTTCCTAGGGCAAAAACTTCTGTCTTGCGTGTACAAGTTCAGATGAGAAAGAGGTCAAAGAAAAGGCAATATTTAACATTTTTCACAAGTGGAGTAGTTTTCAAGTCATCGCAAATGCTATTTTCATGGTTTGTTAACAGGGAAAAATTATAAAAAAGTCTAACTAAAATATAAATTTGAATATAAAGTATACAAATTGTTATACAAATAATTAATGTTAATTGCTTCAGTATAAATTTTAATTATAACATTTTTTTAGATAGTTGTTTCTGCTAGCTATTTCTACTTTGTAATGGAATGGTATTACTTTATAAAATTTCATATATATAATTAGTATTTTATATTACTCTCTGCAGAATCAAAGAATTCCATCGGACATGGTATTTCTTAGGACGTCAGAAAAAGCAGGTATTTTTATGTGTATTTAAATTGCTGATCATTTAGTATTTTAGCAGTTTGATTTTCATTTTGAAAGGTAAAAATTTATT
The DNA here is from genome assembly GCA_004024585.1 of Paradoxurus hermaphroditus. Classification (NCBI taxonomy): domain Eukaryota; kingdom Metazoa; phylum Chordata; class Mammalia; order Carnivora; family Viverridae; genus Paradoxurus; species Paradoxurus hermaphroditus. The sequence continues at coordinate 8,777 of PITB01007651.1, read as the reverse complement.
CTTAAAAAAAGTTTTCTTTGGTAATACATTAAATTCATTCATTCTAAATCACATTGCTGATATTTAAAATGATCTTGACTGTTTATGTTTGTTAACAAAATATAATCCTATCACAACCTGTATATCAAATGACTGTTTTCATTCAAACTTGTATTGATACCTAATATAATAATATAATATAATAATATTGCTTAAAATTTGACTTTTATTCTGTATTTGCAGTTTTATTAATTCAGCAAACATTTATTTACCACTTACTGCGTGCCAGGCACTCCTTGTCATTTGGGAACCGAAGGGAGCAGTAGTGTTTTCTTCCCTTCAAAGAAGTCGTATGGATGAACACACCTTGCCAGTTATACTGTGATTATGTAAATAATCTAAGAATTACAAGATGTGGCGGGGGGGGGGGGTGAGAGAGGAATCAGGCCGTTTGCTTAGGTGAGTTGAAATGGGCTTCACAGAATAAACGGTTATTTCTGTGGCAGCGTTCACCAGTAGGAGAAGGTGGAAAGGGTTACTGAGATGGACCCTCGTGTGGTCAAGAAGAAGAAGTGTATGTCGGAAACCAGGAGCCCTGCGATCTGGTCTGCTCGGCCGGTTCTGAGTTACGGAGCCAGCGTGTGGCCACGCGTCTGCATCACGTCTACAGTGATGGGTGGGCCACCAGGATCAGCGACACTCCTTTCGCCTTGCATTTCTGACTTTGTGGAATAAGCGAACAGTGTTTTTAGAGGAAACTCGGCATATGTATTATTATTCGTAGTGTGAAACCTGGAAAGGACAAAGTTAAATTTCGGAATTGTTAATTTAGTTTTTCTTTTTCTTTCTTTTCTTTGATTTTATTTTTAAGTAATCTCTACATCAAACGTGGGGCTCGAACATACATTCCCGAGATCAAGAGCTGCGTGCTCCACCAGCTGAGCCAGCCAGGGGCCCCCTAAACTTGTTTTTAAGTTTATTTGTTTAAGTAATTTCTACACCCAGTGTGGGGCTTGCACTCATGACCCCCGAGATCAGGAGTCGCGTGCCGAGCCCGCCAGGTGCTAGAGTGGTTAGCCTAGGTTTTTCTTCATGTATAAACAGATTTTTTTAAAGGGACTTTTTAAGCTCTGACGAAGAGAATGTTTTCTCACCCGCTGTCGTTACGGGTGTTTACGTTGTAAGATGAGGCCGCCGTTAACCGCAGAGCGCGGCTACATCTGACGGCGAGTGCACTCGACACGTTTACCTTACTGTGTGTTACTTCACGGGCGGCGCGGTTCTTCCCGCCGGCAGGCTGGGGGCTGCTTTTCCAGGCCAGGTTCCCTTCTCCCCGGAAGTACAGCTCGACCCCCTTCCCCGTGCGGTGGGACGGGGCTGCGCCCTGAGGCCTGGCCGGAGGAGGGCAGCCTGCAGTCGCTGTGCCGCCTCCGGCCCGCTCTCACCCCGTCCGTAGCCTTCAGCCCTTCTCTTCCCAGCGCCGGCTCGGTGTCCGTGGCCGGGTCGTCTCGGAAGCTTGTGACGACGGGCCTGGGCTCACGGAGGCCTTGGAACTGAGCCCCCGCCCGTTCCCTGACCACGTGACTGTGAGAGTGAACCATTTGAGCACCCCACCTGCAAGGTTTGCCTTTTAGGGCAGCCTGCGTCCCCTCAACTCCCGCGGGGCCGCAGCAGGCGGTGACCGCTCTTACCGAGTTGCCTGTGCTTCTTGCTCGTGCAGCACCCCAAGGTCACCCAGGCATGAGATGACAGCCTTTCAGGTTTTCCTGGACGCGTGCGCAGCTCTGCGAGGGCAGCTGGCTTCTAGACTCCCAGGAACGGGATAGGAGTTTTCAAAGGCTCCTTCAGGTCGTCTGATTTTTCCGGTTTTCTTTTAATTTTTTGGTTAGTGCATTGTTTACCACAGTTTCATCCCCGCCTGCGGGAGCTGTGACGTCAAGCGCCTGCCGCCGGTGGGCTCTGACCAGAAGCCCAGGTAAAAGCAGTGTCCTCGATGCACGGACTGCGGGTCCGGTCACATCCAGGCAAGCCCTGCGTGTCCGGTGATGACAGTCCTCTCGGTGTGGGTCTGAAGAGCCCCAGCCGTGATTTGCACCCTTCAGGGGCTGCTGGTTTCCTCCGCTACTGTGCAGCCGTGGGGCAAGGGGCGAGGGTTTGGAAATGGAGAAGTCAGAACACTACACAGCTTCCTCTCAGCCCGATTGAGGCACGCTTCTGAGTAAATGCACCTGGGACTGTCGCAGATCTTTGATTATTCTCCAGGGCTCTGAAAAGGTTGCCTTTGACAGTTTTTCCTGATGTCGTTACAGGTACGGAGAAATGGGTTTTTGGGGATTCTTACACTGCCATCCCTGTTTACATCACCTACCTACTTATGATTTGTTTGTCTCTGTTTCTAAATATACTTAATATAATGAATAGCAAAATTATTTATGTCTGAGAGATTAAAAAAATTTTTTTTTCATACTCATTTTTCAGAGACAGAGTGCAAGTGGGGGAGGGGCAGAGAGAGAGGGAGACACAGAATCAGAAGCAGGTTTCAGGCTCTGAGCTGTCAGCACAGAGCCCCACGCAGGGCTCCAAACCACAAACGGCGAGATCGTGACCCGAGCCAAAGTCGGACGCTTAACAGACTGAGCCACCTGGGCGCCCCTAAGAAACGCATTTATATTAATTATCATTTAATGTTTGTGGTGGAAATACATGTGAGATTAAGACTGTTAACCTAGGGGCTCCTGGGTGGATGAGTCAGTTAAAGGTCCGACCTTGGTTTCAGTTCAGGTCATGATCTCATGGTCACGGGATCCAGCCCTGTACCCGGGCTCTGCGCCGACAGTGTGGAGCCTGCTTGGGATTCCTTGCCTCCCTCTCTCTCTGCTCTTCCCCTGCTAGTGTACGCACGCTCTCTCTTTCTCTCTCTCAAAATTAATAAACTTAAAAAGAATATTTTCTGTCAAAATACGGTAATGGTATTTAGATAAATAAACAAACAGAGTATATGGTTTGCGTTGGGAGATGGAAGATGAAGGAAGCCCAGCGCTTTGAAGCTGGAAGATGCTGAGAAATGCCCACTTTTCAGAAGAGGGGCCTGCGGGTCGAACAGCAGCAGTGCCTGTCGACGACCACACGCCCGACGGCACCCTTAGAAGTTCCTCAGCCTCCAAATGATGTTTTCCCTGTGTCGCTGTTGAGGCAGCAAAACGTAGGTAGAGCATTAGGCAAAGTGAGGTAGTCTTCATTATTTTAGCTTTGGATGAATAACATTATATCCAGATTGATGATGTTTTAAAAACATTTTCTTTCCCTGTACTTTCCCCTTGCATTTCATGTTGTAGGGACAATCACCCCGTGTAGGGTGATGATATTTGATACAGTGGAGGCCCCGGATGTCCTTGAGAATCTTAGGAATTAATCACCTTGTTCCTCAGAAAAATGTACACGATTAGTATTAGCATGTATGCTAAATTTTTTATTGTTTCACATATTCCTGGAAGGTTATTAATGAATCTGAGTTAGGACCTTACTGTAGTCTGTTTAAGCCTGCAGTTCTATTATATTCCTTAGTTTTATTATTTTTTCTATCACATTTAAGTTGTTAAAACCATCACTGTAGGTAATACAGATATTAAAATGTCAGATTGCTATTTCATGCAATTTTTCTTCTTTTTATAAAATAGATGCAGTAGCTTCCCAGCTGGATAAAATGTGTGTTGTAATATTACTTTAAATCAAGAATTCTCAGGAATTCTTAGAATTACTTTGGGAAAAAAAAAAGAATTCCTTTGGAAGTTCTGTTTCTATGACTCTAAGTAATTAAGTTTTTGTAATTGTCTCATTTTCAAAAGTACATCTATTCAGAATTTTGTGCATATCCACTAACACCACTGATATTATTTTATTACTTTGCAGTTTCACTTCAGAAAAATCTAATAGTAGGTTGTCTATTATAATAAAAATCTTCAAGCCCTAGCCCGCGTACAAGTCCTCAGTCTCCGCGGTGTATCCGGACTTGGGCAGGTGAAGCTCGTGTTTGTCAGCACAGCTCAGGGAGCCTCTCTGTGGTGTCACACTGACCACGTACCAGCACTGGACGGTCCCTGGGGCTGTCGGAGACTGACCATGTACTAGCACTGGACAGTCCCTGGGGCTGCCAGCTTGATTGTTTAGAATGCAGATGAAGCTGTTGATGGATCTGGGGACTGATGGCTTAAATTCCAATTAATCAATTGCTTCATCAGTTTCTTAATTCAGATCAAATATCTCCTGAATGCACACAATTCTTTTAGTGGTATTAAGAGAAGCTAATGCTTCAGAACTAATTTTCATCAATCTCTTATAAATGCCAATATCTTTTTCACTTGTCTCCTAAGTGATGACATTATAGTTTAAGTGTTGGGGACATATTTCAGTAGCTCAGCTATCACCTGTTAGGGGGCCGGGGGTAGGGAAATGACACTGCGTGCATCCACATTCTCTCTTGGTGCTATTCATCTTCCCACTGGCTTAAAAATTTCATGCAGAGTCATTAAGTCATATAAATGATTTAGAAATTAAGTTTAATGGCAAACGATCTGGTATTACATATGCAAAGTCAATATCTATTTTTCTTTTGTTGGGCATATACTGTACCCGTCTCTTTGAGAGCTATTGGATTCGCGAACTGTTGCAGGCAATCTACTAATATTACAGGATAACTTATCTTGGTCTGTGACAGACCCCTGTGCTCCGTCTCCTCGTGTCCCATCAGTTACTTTATCACCACTCGATGCCGCTCTCCCGTGTGACACACAGCCCGGTTGATCTTAATTTGATTGTCATTAAACCTGTCCTTTCCTGTCAGCTCTTGTCAATTATACAAAATAAAATCAAGTATTCATAAGAAGTCTGTAACAGGATATGAGCAGACCAATTTAATAATTCATTTTTGCCGAGCGTTCACCAGCACCCGTGGTAGCTAGTGCTTGCTGTTAAACATGATTAGATATAGCTCGTGTAAGACACATCAAGTTGGCCATACTTCTGATTTTGCTACAGTTCATTCTCTCTTTTTAAATCATGTCAGTTACTGCAAGGATGGTAATGTTAACCGTACTCGGAGATCAGTAGTACGTCTACCGTCTCTGAATTTCTAAAGCAGGATGTAAGTATTTAATGTGAAGCATATCCCTTTTTCTTGCCAAGGAAAGGCAGCTACAGTGCTTCTGGTGTTTAATAAGCTTACAGAGATCCAGGTATTGGTCTCCCTTTTAGAAACACAGAATGTTTGAATTTAAGACACTGGTGAGTCCCCCTTGTTATTATTTCATAGATTAGAAGGCACCCCTCAAGCAGAGTTGTTGGCAGGACAGCTCACGGTATGTGTCAGGCAGAATCCAGCATCCAGTCCCTGCACCCTTGAGTCTGTAGCGGAACAGACACAAGCACGCACCCGCACACATATAATCGTGCATATATTTAAGTTTTGAAAAACTGTCTAACTGTAAAGGAACACCCACTGCAAATTTTCTTGTACTGCTTTTTAGATGAAATCGGTTTGTACAAAGTACTCTCTTTGTGGGTAGGTCGTCTGATAAGTGACGCGTAACAGAGTTTATTTATGTGAAGCGCTTGTGATCAGACGCGTCCTTTCGAGGAGTCCTCACTTGCTACGACGGATGCTTCAGAGAGCATCCCCCCACCGTCAGTCTCACCCGGCCTCTGGGAACCCCCTGGGATCCCGTGGGCAGCACCGATGCCTGTGGCAGAGAGAGGCTAACGGTGCCCTTGGTGAAGGGTTTATGTGGGGCGCGCTTCAGATGCTGGACTGGCCACTGGAGAGGAGCAGTAAGAGCAAGGAGGTGCCCGTGGTGGCGGAGCGCAGCTCTGTCGGGGGCCCGCGGGGGCTGGGCTGGCGCGCTGACCCTGTCTAGTCTAGGACGTCCTGTGACGGAGGTACTGGACCGAGCTCTGTGAAGACGCGTTCTTAACCTGCCTGCCTCAACCACTGCCCCAGACCCTGAGTTCCTGGGGACCGCCACCCACTGACAGCTTCGATAGACTTTCCCCGAAGTTTTACAAGGCAACTGTAGCGACGATCTGAATTCTCTCGCCGTGCAGACGAAAGCCTTCATGAGATGGGGTCGCTGCACAGGGAGCGCGGGCGAGTGAGACACAGAGTCGGTGCTCAGCCCGAGACCCGCTCTTCCGAGTGCGGGAAGCCCGGCCCGGGAACAGGAGCCCCTCCTGGAGCGCCGCGGGCATTCGGGGCCCCATCTGTGTTCACTTCCAGGAGTGGATGGAGAGAACCTCCAAGCTGCTGGTCTGTCTGTCCCTGACTGAACTTGGGGCAGAGTCACGAACGAACTTCTGAATTGGGGGAGTGGCTTCCAAGCCACATGCATCCAGTGGTAAAGGGTGAAAATCTGACTGCGTGAATTCAGACGCCATGCCACCTTTGACCAACAGGAAGTTTCTGTGGGCCAGGAGTGGCCCCCAACAGGAAGTTTCTGTGGGCCAGGAGTGGCCCCCAACAGGAAGTTTCTGTGGGCCAGGAGTGGCCCCCAGAAAGCCAGGAGTACAAATCTGGCCAGGGACATTGGGCGCGTCCCTGCTACAGGGGAAGTGGACTTCACAGCGTTAGGTGAGCAGAGTCACTAGAAGTAAACACGTACCTAACCAACAGCCAGCACCCAAATAAAATGTTTGATGTTCGCGTCCCTCGGTTCAGAGCTGACTGCTCGGCCGTGGTGATTGGTGGTTGTACGACCCAGGGCTAGAGTCAGATGGACGGCGTGGTGGCATCATGCCATTCCTTCTGCCCTTCCTGCACCCACCTCGGGGTGGTGTGCCTCTCAGCTTGCAGCAGGGACATGCCACCTCCCTCTTGTCTGATGGGACCTCACATAGCAGGCAGGCACTTCGTAGACGGTCAGTAAATATTAGTAACCTCCTTTTTTGAGGAGAGAGAAGTAAGTGATTTTGTGTTATGCATATATGCCTCCATGTATTTTTTTGAAAAACAGGTGTGGAACAGAGTCTAATCAAGAGAATAGATGCTATATTTGCCATCTTCTGCCTTAATTTGGAGTTCTCTGTCAGTTCCTCCCTATGACCAGCTTTAGAGGTGTTTTCTAAATGAGCCCGGCCCTGAAGAACTGTACTTGTGTTACATTTCTTTTAAGTTTATTTATTTTGAGAGAGAGAGAGAGAGAGAGAGAGAGAGATAGCAGAGGAGGGGGAGGGGTGGGGGAACAGAGAGACAGAGAGAGAGGATCCCAAGCCGGCTCCATGCTGTCAGCACAGAGCCCGACACGGGGCTCGATCTCCCGTCTCACAAACCATGAGGTCATGACCCAAGCCGAAACCAAGAGCTGGAAGCTTAACCGGCCGAGCCCCCCAGGCACCCTTTGGGTACTAAATCCCATGTCCCCCGGCTCCTCTCCCGCACTTTGTCCCAGTCTTTATCCCTCCTCCTCCCCACCCGCCCAGTGGTCTCTTTAATTGTGGTGCTTTGGCCCCCGAGGTTCAGGGGGGGCTCAGTCATGGCAGAAAAGACCGTTACACCCCCGGGTGAGTTTACCCGCTTGGTGAAGCTGACCGTTCTGGAGGCGCGAAGCCTGCTGTTACGGGTCTTCTTTCCCTCGACGGCATGTCGTAGCCACTTTGCGTGCCCTGCCGGCTCCCTGTCCCTCGGTGACTTTGGCAGAAGCCCTTCCATCTGGTTTCTAGAATAGGGTGCCGGGTCGCTCTGGATGATTAAGGACATTGAGTCCGGCTCGCTTGTCAGCCCTGTACTGTGTGTGTCTCCCAGAACTTCTTTTATTTCTTTGGATTTTGCTTGTTTGCTCCTCTAATTATTAGACTATAACCCTCCTGAGGGCAGTAGAAACACTGCTTTGTGCGCAGTGAATATTGAATACGTGAGGAAGAGCAGCGTTGCGCCAGCACCTTGCCGCCCTTCCTCTCTCAGCCTCTGTGTGTCTTTGGAGCTGAAGGGAGTCTCCCCCCGGCTGCAAGTGGTTGGATTGTGCCTTTTCACTTACTCTGCCCACCTCTCTCTTTGGAGAGTTTAATCCGTTTACATCTTAAGTTAATAAGAAGGAAGGGCTTCTCTCAGTGCGCACTTGGTTTCCCATGTGCCTTAGAGCTCTTTTTGATCCTCATTTTATGTATTATTTTCTGTTCGTAGGGAAATGATTAAATTCCTTTCTCACTGCCTTTTGTGTCCTTTCTCGGGCTGTTTTTGCTGTGGTTACCATGGGGAGGACATTCGACATCCTGAGGGTACAGTGTTCTCATTTCAGTTTGTTCCAGTTTGAGTTCGGTAACACACAAAACTCTGCTCCTTTACACTTCCGCCCCCACTGCCTTGTCGACGTCGCAGAATTACATCTTCATACATTGCGTGTCCAAAAACAGAAACTAAAAATTATTTTAAGTGCATTAGAGTTTCAAATTATGCAGAAACTAAGATGTGGACTTATAAACCAAAGTCACATGATTCCAACTTTTAGAGTAATGATGGCTTTTTCCTTTAAATTTATTAATCTCTTTAATCACATAGGAAACCAGGTGCAGCTGCAGACTGTTGTGACTGTACTGCTAGCGTTTATAACTGGCCGTGTGCTGGTTGCCCCGAGACCTTGGTTCTCTGAGGCCTCCAGCTACTGCCTCCTGTCCTGTCCTCGGATCTGCCCTACTCCCAGGAGCGGTTCCTGCAGGAACGGCTGGCGGTCACCAACTCCCACAGCGTTTGTCTGTCTGGGAACGTCTGACCTCCCTCGCACCGTGCGGCCTGGTCTTGCTGGATGTAGGGTTCC